>NCVS01000431.1:148671-161520 GCA_003055095.1 Goniozus legneri | reverse complement strand
TCATTCCACTCACGCGCGCATACCGAATTACGCTCACTCCGAGCGATGCCATCATCTCGATATAACTGCGGCTGTAAACTTCTCGCCGCGTTATTTTTATGCCGGCTATTCAATTAGTTGTTCCGCCCAACTCGAATTGCTTACAATTACAACTGAGCAGTTGCGATGTTAATATACTTAGCCTGACCGTTTTGGAATTCTTGAAAAGTCTTTACTGTGCTGGGTTGTGCACAGCTTGTGCTACTTGTGCTGATAAATCTTGCACAACCTGGCACAAAAAAAAATCGTTTCGAAAATTCTAAAGTGGTCAAGTCAACTTGTTTTTGAAAAAATGAATTTTGTCGATAATAATTACGATTCTTGGATTTTTATAATTTTTTTATTGGTACAAGTATATTAACATGCAATTGTGGTATTTTCGTTCATTGACATCTCCAGCTAGGGTTGCCAACGTTTTTCGCAAGAAATAAAGTATATTTAGGTCTTAGATAAACAAACAGTAAATAAACAGTATTTTAGAAAAATAAACAATATTTTATTTTTTTAATGTTTTAAACACATTTTTTTGAGTTTCTCGCACAACTTACCAATTTTTTTGTTCAAAAATAAAAAGTATGATTCAGTGAAAAACAGTATAATACTGTTTTTAACAGTATAGTTGGCAACCCTATCTCCAGCGTTCTCTGTTCGACCGAATTGTTAATGTTGAGCAACTGCTCGAGGAATTAAACACAATTGTTTTCTTGGCTGTTTGGCTATTTTGTAGAAATCGGACAAACATTTCTTTCGATAGGCTAGGATCGAACGCGAGAGAGGGGGAGAGGAATACACAATGCACGAATGCACCGGCTCGTTCACCGGTGAATTTCGCCGTCGAAATTTTTGTTTCAATTTTTTGTTTCGGTTAGTGCGTGGATGAGTTGTTCCATCCGACTGGGGAGGGTGAAAAAAAAAAGAAAAAAACAGAACCGGATATCTCGTTATTAACGCTCACGTCGACGTCACGTCGAACGAACTAATTGAACGCGCGCGATGTATTTTTCGATGCCTCTTGTGTGATTCTTCCATTTTTCACTCCCGATAGCTCCGACTGTTTCCGTTCTATGGACGCTCGACCGAAATTCGGTAAAGATAGAGTTTACGACTTTATGCAAATGATAAAAAGAAAAAAAGAGGTACGAGAGAGCGGTAACGCCGTGTTTCAATAAACGTGACGAATGCGTGCGATCCCCGTGACGCGAGTGACACGCGTAGAGCGAGCGAAATTAATTTTACAAGATATCGCACTTAAAATCGCGTAACGCGCATCCGGCCGGTGAGCGCGGCGTGTACGTATCGCGCGTTACATTTGTAAAATGTAAAATACACACTCCGGGAGGCTGTATATATCTGTGTATATGCAAAGTAATCCGGATGGCTTTCCGCGATGCGTATAAAGCACCAGAATGTTCAACGCAACGTAAAATTTTCGCGGCGCCGTTGACGTATTTGATGTTTCGCGTATTTCACGCTCCTCGACGTTCGCGATTTTCCGCGATATTTCGAAAACGCGGGGCCGCGCGGCCCGGGGACGAGCGCTTCCCGCGTTCCTCGGAGTTATCGCATGGCTTGGATCTCGAGAAATGATAAATAAAGAAGGGCAAAAATAAGGGTTGGTCGGGGGCAAAAAAATTGTACCGGGAGGATGATGAAAAAGCGAGAGGCGAATAGCGCGTCGTTTGTAACGGACGACGACGACGAAATTCCAATTTTTTACTCTCTCAGTTTTATACATATACATGAACGTCCATACATTTGCAAAAAATAGCGCGCGGTTTCTCATCCCGCCTCGTCGTGTCCATACTCCGCCGTCGCGGAAAATTGAATTCGATCGCGCTGACGCAAACGATTTTCAATTTCGTAAAGTAACGAAAAACGCGGGATCAAAGTTCTCGATGAATCCCTATATATTTATATATATAATTGCAGGAACCCACATTGTTATCCGATGAATTGATATCGAAACGAATTGCCCCGTCGGTATTGGCTGGGAGCGGTTTTGACGTTTTAAGGGTTGAATAATTCGACAGTCGTTCTCGCGCGCGCCAGTGTATGTCACGACGTGCCGGTTTTATAGCTCGTCGATTTTGTCACGCGACACGTGAAACGTCGATTAATTCGACGAGTGAAAACAAAACGTCCAATATCGAAAAACTATGAATTTTTTTTTGGGAGAGAACGATTTTCTTGAATAATTGCCTGTCACCATCTCTCGTGAGAAAATAGAATCAATTATTTCGTATCGATGAAATACTATTTAATGAATCTTAACGCGAATAATATTATAATCGCATTTGATGACTGTTCGACAATTTACTTCCAAACGATCGATGAGAAAAATCTCGAGTGTCCCTAGTAGAAACGAAACCGAGTTTTTGGCCAGTAACTGGCCAGTTTTACTAGATATCAACAAAAACATGGCGACTTTGAATAAAACTGACAGCTTTCCGGTTGTCAAAATTGTGATTGTGTTATTATAATTGTGATAATTGTGATTGTGATTATGTTACTGGATATTCTTACTGCCTAGTTACTAGATTTGATTGCTGGCCAGTTTCTAGATTTAATCAAGTAAAACTTAGGGTTATTTATTACAATAATTAGTGTTATTGTGATTGTGATCATTGTGGTAATTGTAATTGTGATTATGTTACTGGATATACTTACTGCCTAGTTACTAGATTTGATTGCTGGTCAGTTTCTAGACTTAATCAAGTAAAACTTGATGAATTTCTACTAGGGACCTCGTTTCTTTGCTATTTTCAATTCTAAACAACGAAAGTTCTGGATGATAATTGATTCGATAGTTCAAGTTTCAAAATCTGGTCATCCTCGGAGTTGAACGGTAATCGATTAATTTCTACTAGGGGTTTAGCGAGTCGGAATAAGCTGCGATTGACTGGATCGTACAATTAGAATTCAGCTCCGAAAATTTCGCGTATAACGCTTTTCCGTTGCGGTACCGCAGATGCGATTAGCTTCAGAGTCTGGCGAGAGAACAACAGAAAAAAGACGGCAAACACACACGGCCTCTGTATAAAATCCAGTTGCGCAATCGACTGGTTGATATCGATCGGTTTTGTTTCGCTCGACGTGCCGCTATCGGGTCTCCCGCAGCTCTAGTTTCTAGAGTGGGGAGAGAGAGAGAGAGAGAGAGAGAGAGAGAGATGAATAAAAAAAGCGAGAAAGGAGCCCGTAAATGCTCCAGCGATATCCGCTCCTGGTAAGGCGTCGTCCTCGCTGTTAGTCGGCCGTGAACAAATTTATCTTTAGCCCGCAGACTCTCCGCTTCCTCTCTCTCTTTCTCTCTCTCGCTTCTCCAGGTTGAGTAATGTATTATGTGCGCGCGTATACGTGCAGCGAGTGTTTCGCGTCTAGCGCACAGACAACCATCAAACCCACGATTCGACAATCTCCTCTCGAGAGCACCACAGCGAAAGCCTTTCAATTAAATCCGACTATTTATATACAAGAGGGGGGAGAAAATAAAACGCAATTTGCGGAAACCTCGTGGGTGTGGGGTATAGTTATGGCTGGTTCGCGCCGCTCGTTCCCCACTCGAGAATAGATATCCGACTATTTCGGCGATTAAGAGAAAGGCCAATCGTTATCGCTGAATTTACAATCATCGTCGAGACATAAAATTTCGCGCCATTAAGCCAAGATTGTTCATTTTTCACCTCTGTATCCGCCTAAAACCGGACGGAGGGAGATATGCACACCTGAAATATATACGTAGTGTAACTGGATGTTATTCACAGCGTTAATAAAACTACGAACTTGGAGTAAAAAATAAAATTTTCATTAGTCGAGGATTATGCAGTTTTATTTTTCTGTAAAACTTGTTTTATTGACTACACCTCGAAAAAAAAAGATATGTATCGCTCAGCTCTGTTCTATGGATTCTAGCTCATCGAATCAGGACACCCCGTATGCAGGCAGGTATATCGGAATTAATTGACCGGTAAATTCCCCGGAATGAGCTCAACCCCTTTTCAGTTCTAGCGGTGGCGTAGGAGTTTTAAATCTGACGCTACTTCGACAGTAGGGTTGACAAAATAAAAACAAAAAGAGAGACGGTGAGCTATACGCGAGCGGAAATGGGGGCGAAAATCAGGAAAGAGTTGCATCCGGTGCAGTTGGAGGGCATCGAACTGGTCGCGCCAAGTGCTGAGTAATTAACGCCGATGACCGAAGTAAAATGTTCGTCTACACCTTTCGCGACTGCCGAGCGAATGAGACCCGAAGAGAGTCATTTCCGTTCAATTTTCTTTATCCTCTTTCTCATTGAAAACAATAAATGTTCAAATTGTTATTTAGCTATTTCATGAGGTACAAGTAAAAAACTAATTTATGTACAATCTTTTGTGGTGGGAATTTTTTCCCTCAAATAAAGAACAGTGATGGAATCGAGGCGATCCAACAACTTGATCCTCGGCGAGGCAACGGGACCGTAAATCAGACGTCGAAGCGAGAAAGGAAGAAATATTTCCTAATACCCGTGCATTATCATCGATATGTCAAAAAAATATCCGAGAGAGGATCGGGAAGCCGGGGCTCGCGCGTTATAAATTTTCCTTTTTTGCCGTTATTAGAGATCGGAGAGGGGGGGGGGGGGATGTAGATCGAAACCCCGAAGCGACGTTCGTCAAAAACGTTGACAGACGGAACCGGAATGCCGCGCATAACTTCCTTGAAATATGAGTCAATCGGCCGGAGTAAATCCTTCATCGGTTTCGCGACGTGACGTTCGATCGAGAGAGTATTGATTTAGAAATTACTAGAAAAAAAAATATTCCGGTTATCTATATCGTAATCCGCGCGGATGTATCTCAAACGCTCGCTCGTTCTCGAACGAGCGAGCCGCGCGAGTATCGATTCGGGCGAATATTCTCGCAGTCAGGGCCGTCGACTCGGCGACACACCTACTCGAGAGGATCCTTCCAACGCCGAGGGAAATTGTCGTGGAATTTTTCGCGTAAATATTTGACGCGCGCAACGGAAAAACGATGTGTATGAACCACGAGCGAGAGGTTTCTCGATTCCCTGGAGTATCTCGCAGCGACTCGAGTCATTTGCCGGCGATCGTATGAATGTAAATATTCCTCCGTGCTTTCTACCCGTCAGGATGTCGCGAAAAATGGCGGCTCTTTTAATTCGAGAAATATAGCAAAAGTTCGAGAAATTTGTTCGGAGTAAACGAAATATTCCGTTACCTCTTCTCGAACTTCTCCACTCGATACGGAAGTGCCGTAACACGATTTTCGAGAACAACTACCCGATCGCTAAAGAAGCCAATTAAATCGTTGAAGGGCCCGAACAACACCCAACCACGCCCGGTATCCTTCCTCTCGCTCCTCGTTTTTTTTTTCGAAAATTCGTGTTCCGTGAAACTCGAACAGCCAACTCCCGCTCGCGATCCGACTTTCCCCGATATCAATCTTAATCTCTTTATCCGAACGTGCACGACCGCGGGTTAATTATCGCGCCCGTCGATCTCGATCCCTCTCGTTTTCTTCTCCGTCCCCCCTTCCCTTCGTGTTACCTGCATTTATTACGCGTCAAAACTTTTACAAGACTCACCGAATTCAGAGAGAGAGAGAGAGAGAGAGAGAGAGAGAGAGAGAGACTCGGTTGGTACTCGATTACGAATACACCAAAGCGATAACCCATGTAGGGAATGACGATGGGCCCAGTATTGATCCAAGCCTGTGCCAATCCTTCCCAAGCTTGGCCCAAGTCTACATGCCCGTGTTGGCCCAACCTTGGTTAAAGGCTGGGATGATAACTAAGGCCCAGGCTTGGTATACAGGGCCAAGGCTGGCAGTAGACGTTGCCACAGGCTTGGTATACAGGCATTGGGCATTGGGCTCGGCTGTTCAAGGCTGGTCCAAGCTTGGGCCAGCATCGAATATCCGAGGCTCGGCTGTTCAAGGCTGGTCCAAACTTGAGCCAGCATCGAACTTGCCGAGGCTCAGTTGCCCAAGGTTGGCCCAAGCTTGGCCCTATCGTTCGAGACTGGGAGTTCCTACATAGGAACCGACGTTAATGAAACGAGTTCAAGGAGTTTCGCGAGAAAAATAGGACCACCTCGGACGGTGTTTCTTTGTCGATCTTTGATTCACTGCCGCTCGTGCTGATTACAATATTTCAAAACGAAGGTATCTTGTCGAACATTTTTAATCCCCCATCGTCACTGAATTTGAATGAAAAAGCGAGAATCGGGCTCGTGTAACGCGATTCACGAGTCGATAGGTAATCTCGGCCGACGATTGAAGAAAAAACGAGACGGCCGAGTGAAAAGGAGAAAGAGAAACCTCCGCGTGTTTCTCCCCACCGCGTGTTCGCGCTATAATGTCAGCGCTATTGACGCGATCGTCTCTGTATAATTTCGTTCGATCGACAGGCAATTTTCTGGAGGGCCAATAAAAGCGCGGAACGCGGGCTTTTGATGTTCCGAGCGTACGATTTTCAATGGCGGAGCGATTTTCTTTCTCAATAGGGGACGTTAACGCACGCGAACGTAAATTGCGTCGACGCCGGTGTGTGTATTTCTGATTTTGGGGATATTTAATTAAGGGTTAATCGAATGCGATTGTGTATCGATGGAACGTTACACAGCGTTAATTATGAGGGAAATAAATTGCCAGGCCAGCTATCGGAGTTCTCGGATAAATCTGTAATAAATGAATTAAAAATTCGATATTTGCGCAATTTATACCATAAAAAAGTTGTAATTGAAATTGGACGTCTCATTAATTATACGGCTAGATTTTTATAGGAACTTTCGAATTTTGACGTTCGATCGATTGAAGAAATACAGAGAATTTATTCGAGTACGTTATTCGAGTTAAACTGTTCCATTTCAACAATTATTCAATCGAAAACATTTTATTCGCCTAATACACGAATAAATAATTCCTTCGACAAATTTCCTCTCGGAGTACGCATCGCAAACAATAAATTCATCTCGGAACGTGCGAAATATTAAATGCATTTTGCGATTTCCGCTCGAGCGAAAGAGTGTGTACGAGAGAAAGAGAGAGAGAGAGAGAGAGAGAGAGAGAGGAAATTGAAGCGGAGTAAGAATCCCAAGCGCTTTGAAATTCCCGCGCGAGCTCGAATCGAGAAGCCCATTGGGGGAGGGAGGAGGGCCCGTCTTCGCATGGTTTTGACTCTTGCGGGTCGGTGGTAGTGAAGTGAAGCGTATAGTCGTGGCAAAGACGGCGAGAGCAGGAGAGAGAGAGAGAGAAACAGAGAGAGGGAGTTAAATTAAATTCACGTACAAGACGAGACTAGACGGCGCAGCGAGCGAGAGAAGGCCGATGAATTCATTCGCTCGAGTGCTGAATAAGAGAGGGAGAGAGAGAAAGGAAGATGTAAATGGGATGCGGCCGCGGAACGTAAGAATATCGGGATTCTGGTGCGAGACGAGCTTGTCGTACAGACGAATAGAAGTGCAAGAGAGAGACGCGGAGGGAGGATAGAGGAGAATCGACGCAAGCTAATTAACTTTTGGGTGTTCGGAGGTAGCTTAACGGTTGTAGGAACGAGGGAGGGGAGGACGAGGGAAATAGTAGAGCGGGTGGGGAGGGGGTAAGGAGGTTCGGAAGGTTCGTTCGTTCGAATTAAATTACATTCGGTAGAATTGGCAGACCCTGGCCCATCCCGATTACTTATTCAACTCATGTCACCCGTAACTCTAATCCAGATTAAACGACCGATCGCGGCGGATTAGCGCGTAAAAAGCGCGCGCGTACCTCACCCGTGTACTCTCTCCTACCACGCGGCAGCGAATGGACTCGCGCGGTGCATTCAGTCGGATTTATTACAACCCGTTCGACGTGATTAGGCGCGTCTGATAAACGACGTGTACTCCTTTTTCGCTTCTTCGTTACTCCGCTAATAAACCTCGCCTCGTTTCGATAAATATTCCGAGAAAAAAGAGTTTTCAATTTCTTGGGTGAAATAAAATCGTAATCCCGGTGATTGATAAATCGAGTTTCAGCAGAAAACGCTCCCGATTAACCCGATCGGCTAGATATCGGTTTCACGGATCGGGAGGAAATAAGAGAAACCGAGAGAATTTATCGGTACAATTTCGCGCCACGTCGCGACTCCTTCGCGACTCGATAAATATACACGCTAGGGCTATCTCGGTCTTTCTCTCTCGCGTTCGAAAATTAAGATTACGCCAGAGGGTGTGGGGATTCGAGAACGATCGTAAATTCAGCGTCGCGCGCGTAATAACCGAGTATCGTTTCTGGGAGGAAAGTAACGGGTAACTGGTGAGAGAAGACCTCGAGGCGTAGCGATATGTTTCCCGCGTCTCGATTGACACGGCCGGGTAGCCTCCGGACAAGCGAGCGGGCCCTTTGTGGTAGCCAAACGTTCAATAACAGACTCCGTTAATTAGCTGCCTCGATCGTCATTCAAATTGTGGATACAACCGATATTGAGAAATTGTTTTTATGTTAATACACTTGACCATTTTGGAATTCTTGACAAATTTTTGTTGCGCCAGGTTGTGCTATGTGCTACTTGTGTCAATAAAAAAGTTATTGAATTCCAACAACTATAAAATTTATAGACAAATTTCTATTGCGCTATGACAAATTTTATTTAAAAATTAAAAACCGAGTTTCGAGATTCGACTGACATTGGCAAACTTCCGTTAATTAACTCGAATCGACTCGACAAGAAAAATCTGCATAAATATCTTAAAAAGTAGGCAAAAATAATTCGTAAAACTCCGTCGCTAATTTCGTCCCCCTCCCCGGCTCGTGGATGACTTATTCATGAATTCGACAGGGAGGCGGTGGCGTTATAAATGGCGCGTTTACGGTCAACTCCCAAGAGTTGTGTTTCCCTCTCTCTTTTTTTCCCCCTCCTGTACTTTACGCAGCTCGTAAAGGGACCCCTAGAACACTATGAGTACTGTATTCGGCTCTCTATCTCGTTCTTTCTTCGTTTTTTTTTACGACCTACTCGTCGGACAATAAGAATACCGAGTTTATGCATTTTCGAACGAGGATCGACCCGCGAGGAATCGAGTACCTCGGTCACTCTTTATTGTTATTATTTTTTATCCGATATCGACGAGCAACGAGATAAAAAGCGAAGAGCGTTTTTACGCTCTCCTCGGCGGTATAAACGCGAGAGAGAGAGAGAGAGAGAGAGAGAGAGATTTTCGGAGACCAGCAACACGAAACGGGAGAGAAAAACTTGACGTAGAACGCGACCACCGCGAGGATCAGCGGACCGTGGGAGTAATGGGCCAGCTTAGCGCGAAAAACAACGGCCTCGTTTCTCGTTTCGTTCTCCATTTTCCCTTTTCCGCGAGACTCTCCTCCCAAAAACGACAAATTGAATCGCAACCGTAATGAGATACAAGCTCGGCCATTTTTTTTACTCCTCTTTCTCTTCCTACGACCGAAATTACGTACGAAAAATTGCGCGAGGCGATAAATAATCGATCCGGAATGACCGTAATATAGCCGGTACAAATTATCCGCCTCTTTGATATTCAAATTCGTCGCGCGCTAAAACACACACGGCGAGAGTCGGCCGAAACTTGACCGCGTACGAGCGGGGACTTGATGAATGGACCCGCGTGAATAAAATACACACAGACCGGCTCGCGCGTGTTGGTTAACAGTCGGCCCTTATGGAGCAATCTTGCCGGTATGCTGATTTTCTTAATTTGGCTGCCCACGCTCGTTGTACTTTCAATAAAACTGCCTCTCATGAATAAATATTTCGTGAAATATTACGGATAGATGGTAGTAAACAAAAAGATCGTGAGGTCGGCAAAAATTGCGCAGATTCTGTTTTTCTCGCCGGTCCTATTAGAGCGAAATGCGTTTTGTTCGGGAGGCATCCCGCCCGACGAGTTTCTTTTACCTGGGGTTCCCTCGATGCGCGCGCAAACGGCACAGATTGTGTGTTTATGCGAGTGAGTTATGCGTATCCGGTTATCTGACGAGGATCTACCTCGTTCGTCTTTAGATTCTAATCTCTCCCGACCCGCCGATCTGTCGGTTTTATACCGGGTGTTCGAATTTCACGAGCTCTTCGCTACCACAGCGGCATTCTTGGACACCCCTATTTTTTTTTTTTGTTTGACCAAAGTGAGAATGCATCATGCACGAACACCATTTACTCCTCGCGGCCCGCGAGACCATGGTGAACAGTGTGGGACTCTAACCCACTAAACTCACTCCGTGTGCTGACTCGTAGAAGGGCCGGTACACTCTCAGACACCCTGTACACCAGAAAAAGGCCGAACCTGGCGAGTAGGCGTGACCGAGAAATTTCACGCGTTCCCGCGTAACGTGAAATCGCGCTGACTTAATTGTAATCGGCTGTCGAAGAACCTTTCGTGAATTTTTTTCTTCGCGCTGTTGAGATTTTTATCGCGAGGTTTTATACCGTGTTTATCGAGTTTTGATGAACGAGCCGTTTATTTATGGGCTGGCGCAATTTTTTAATTACGCCCATGGCGAGAGATCTCGATTCTTATCTCGAAACGGGCCGAATTGTACGGTAGACCGTTCGCGATTTTGCGAGAGATAATTCGCTACCGGGAATTCTCGCCGAACAATGTACTTCTGTTCGTGTATACAGAAGAATGAAAGTAACGTCGAAATGTTTATATCGATCAAGTTTTATATAACTGAAGTTTCCATCGTTGGAGTCCAACGATATTTCGAAAAAATTTTTTTTCGCAGAATAAATTCACATATTTTTCGAAATACACTTAAACAACGTAAAAACACATTTATGAAATAATTTTTGACCATTTGGCTATTTTTGACTAAGTTTTTTCGAAATATCGTTGGACTTCAACGATGGAAACTTCACACAGAGAAAAATAAATCGACCTGGACCACTTTATAGATAAAGTAGTCATTTTAATGTAGAGAATACTTTAAATCAAGTGATCTTTACTCTTTTTTTTTTCTTTTAATTTACCAAATAAATAAGGTTACTGGCTTTCAGTGAATTTACTTTATGTAAAGTAAATTTGTCTTTACATAACGTGAACTTTGCTTTAATCAATGTTAGGACTCACATGAATAGTAAAAATCACTTTAAATCCAAGTAATATCTGCCAAATTCTTCAACTTGAATAATAAAGTAATTGTTACTTTAAATTAGGTTTGTCCAAATACGAACCTTTAAATTACGGTAAAGAAGTACTTTAATGTGGTAAAATTTACCATTTATTTTTCTGCGTGCAGATACATTCAAGTTTTGTATATTCAAAGAAATCAGAACGTATTTCGACTCGAACCTCGATGAGTTTTCCCAGAGAGCGCGGACAACGTTAAACACTTCTGGAAGGGAAAAAAAGGGGGGGGGGGGGAACAAATGACGTGAATGAAATTCCGAGGATATCGAGGAAACGTACGGGCGTTCGGAATTGAAAACGACGCGGCGAGCAAAGTGGCGTTCCGTGAGTGGTCGGGGAATGCGCGCGAGAGATATCGATAGGGATCGTTCTAAATCTCTACTGTGCCTCGCTCCTCGCATTATGGAAAAGCCGAGGGCGAGTTCGACGTGCCCGCGGTCCATCGGGAGCGCCAAAACGCGCGACCGCGATCCTTTGTGTCCCCATCTCGCTCTCGCTCGTTCGTCGGCCGAGCGCTCCGTCTCGCTCCCGCGCGTTTCTCTTACACGGCGTCTCATTAGAAAACGCACTTCTTCATTTGGATAGCTGCCGAGTTGAATCGCAGCCAATGCGGTCCGAGCAGGGCCGAGGAGGCTGCAAGGTGCGGTGCTTCCACTGTTTTCGAAATTTGACAGGCCAACGCCGGCGCCCATTTTCCACTTTGACGAATGGATTACTTTCCTATCGCGATGCCGCGTTCTTTATTCTTGTTTACGCTCCCGCAAGACGCGATAGATCAATCCTCGTGCCAAAATACCAGCCGGTGGTGTATCTACGTTGTACCAAAAGTGGAATTATGAATTTTTTTTTTTCTACATCGCAGCCATTTTTACCCCGGGCGAGCTGATCCGCGGAGTGCATTACGTAAACGGGAACGGGTTTTGAAATTCATATACCCCGGACAATGTTTTCGTCTCGCGTCTCGGGAATTTTTGGAATTTCCTTCTCTTTTGGCATTTCCAACGAAATACCAATCAATTTTACGACCGGTCCAATAACATAATTTCGTACGGGGATTCTTTTTCTCTCTACGTAGAAGTGACGATTAAATTCTAACGACTCGGCGAGAATTGGTTTTCTATTAGTCACTAATTACATTAACGCAGCAATAACAATAAAATGGACGAAATACGCGACGACACGCCCCGCCGTGTCGCTCCCACGAAATCTCGTGCTGCGTTTTAACGGCCGGTTATTAAAAAAAACGAGAAGAGAAAAATTATCCGTTACGACACAAAGCAAGAATTCTCAATTTTTCGGAAGTCGAGACCTCCTTTCTTTTTCAAGTGAAACTTACTCCTCTGTTTTTCGGAGTTGGGACGGCGTCGTAACTTCCGCGATTCTATCTAATTAACGTCGCACGGGGGCTTGTACAACGTCGGAAGAGAGCTAGCTAGCGATACAACACGAGACGAGCACGACCTCTCGGCGTCCCGTCGAGCGAGACACGTCGAGAGGCGCAATTTGCCGCGGAGGATTCGCGAAGTCGTCGCCGCGACGATTTTTTCCCACTCTCGCCTTCGACAAATTGACACGGCGAGCCAATCGAGAGGTCTCTCGGTGTCTCGCGCGCTACGCGCAGTCAATAAAACACCGTTTTTATACTTCTTAACGCGCGCGATATTGCTCGCTTATTT
>NCVS01000431.1:90130-100693 GCA_003055095.1 Goniozus legneri | reverse complement strand
TTTTTTTTTTTTTTTTACGAACGAGGATAAAAAACTAAACTGTTCCATATAATAGCGTCGGATTGGATGATTGTAGCGCGAGCCGAGAGCCGAAGGGACCATAAAAATCGATGCACACTCGGAACGAAAACATCGTTCGTCGATGTGACACGGTAAACTCTGACCTTTATTGAGTTTCTCTTAAATCCGTCATAATCTCATCTCGATTTCTTCAAAAAAAAAAAAAAGAAAAGTATTTACTCGAACGAATCGTGCAGTCGAGAATCGGTAAAGAAATATAACCGTTTTCCGTTTGAAAAAAAGCAAACGTCAGTGTAAACGAACAAGAATCAATTATCCCTTTGAAGATGAAACAACCGAAGCGTTCGCTTTGTACAAATTCATTACTCCTCTGGCAACGTCGTTCCGCAAAACTGACGAAAATCAAGCGACGTTAATAACCTGGAGGAATCTCGGTTAGTCGAAACAGCGATTCCGAACCGATATGAATCGGTTTGTAAAGAGAATTGAAACAGCCACGGTCGTCGGAGCCGGTAGCAAATTGTACTGATTGTAATCCGGATGGTAAGAAGTGGCTCAATTTGTCGCTGGGGGATGAATAAGTAGGAGAGGCGTAACCGGGGAGCGAAAGAGAGACGCCTGAACGGTCTGGAGATGCGTTACGTAGAATTTAACGTCGCCCGCGCTCGAAAGTTGGGATGTGTTACCGTATAGGCGTCCATAACGCTTCGCGGGATCGCGGTTTGCGCATGGCGTGAGTCATCTCTCTCTCTCTCTCTCTCTCTCTCTCTCTCTCTCTCTCTCTCTCTCTCTCGCTGGAGTTCTCTCACTACATTTCTAGCCCATCCGACGTAGGAATGGCGGCTCCTCGTCGCTCCCGGTGGCAACTCGCTCGACGCGGCACACAATCGAACCCACCCTCCTACCCGGGCTCGTATAAATGCGCTCTACCCGCTGCTACGCGTGTCGACACACCTGCATCTGCATAGCCTATGTATACGTGCAATAGAATCTCTCCTACCTCTCTGTCTCTGGATTTTATACACACTAGGTGTCTTATATTCATTGGTCTTTGGCTACTCTGAATAACGCGGACATTCGCGGTGGAAATCTGTATTATATGAAAACTTATATCAGTCTTAACCCTTAATTAGGCGCATAAAGAAAATCACACAATTAGGCGCATGAGGTCTTGAGTGACCCCAAAAAACATTGGAAAAAGAGTATCGAAAAGGAATAAAACTTAATCAATTTTTATAGTAAATAATACAGTTCTTTAATATACTTAACTTTGAGAAACAAAAACTGACTAGAACATTAAAATTATTTTAAAAAAACAATGAACTTCTAAAGACACTGAAGACTGTGAGCCATTATTTTTGGAATTTCAAGTGGCCCTGACCCCATGCGCCTAATTAAGGGTTAATATGTTGTATTAACTTCGTAACAAAATTAAATGAAAAAATACTGCTATCTTCATCGAATCAATTCAATTTTCGGTGCATTTGAGGTCGTAGTTTACATCAATTCGGTTTGAAGTAAAAAAAAAAGGGAATTCCAGGGTATTGGAGTGAATTGATTGAAACGGCACACCCTGTACGAAGTGAAATGGTATGCGTAAGCGCAAGTTTCCGAAGTTTTCGTTTAAAGATTTCCACGGGGAGACGGAGGAGGAGGCTTGAGTAAACTTTATCTTTCGAGTGCCTCGGCATACCCGAAGCCCATCGGTGTTAAATCCGAGCCTAGACTCTTCCAGCCCCCACATACGCGCGCATATCTCCTCGATTCGGGACTACCCACCCTCGCCGTCCTTACTGGATTCTTATTCATACCGGAAAACGGAAAAATTCCGCTGACTTTAATAGAGGTAAGGTGTAGCGAACCGCGGGGCACGCGGCCAATATTCTAATAAGAGAACGATTAATTCAAAAAATACATACCAACCGCGGTTCGCGGTTTCTCTTCCAAAAAACTTTTTCTGGAAATAATTTCGCAAATTGTAAATAAGTATAGAAAAGTATAATATGGAGGCTCTGCTTAAAAAGATAGTTCGATATTGTCGAATTTTTTTAAAAATTACAAATTCACTCGGGAAGAGAGAAATAGTTAACGAAGTATGACAATTTTTGAAACTTTTGGCCAACGAAATTGAAAAATAATTTCATCGGAGGCCGTGAAAGGGTAGTTATTTTTTCAAAAAATGTAGAAATATCTCTGTGCAAAAAATAGTTCAACTTCTCTTGAATTTCGTCGCGATTTTAGGACGACGAGTCTATCGACCCTCCGAGCCGCGACTGCACTTTGCTCACGTCCCAGCGCGACACAAATGTAACCTGTTGATCAAACGAAGCGCGAATATCCGTCCAGCCTCTGTACAAGGCTACCTCTATTAAAACACGGCGCAACGAGAAGCCGGAGAGACGCGAGGAAGGACGAAAATAAGTGTTTACGAGGATCATTCCTGTTTCGGCGACGCTATCCTCGGTGGCGTCGTCGGTCGCCATTCCACGCAAAATGGGGACGGTTTCTGGCCTATTTTACGATCCGCGAGCTCTCTAGTGCGCGACTTTCTTTACGATCGGCGTCGTTAAGAAGCCAGATCGTCCTCTCGCGTATAACTCTCGCGTATAACTCTCGCTAGTGCACGCTTTACACCGCTCCACTCGGTTTACACAACATCCACCTTTCCCTCGTTTTTTATTGCATATCGCCTTCAACGCCCATCTCATTGTCGCCTCAAGACCTCCCATCGATTGTTCGAGAAAATCGGTCAAACTGATTTAGTTGCTTGTATCGAACTATTTCTTTCTTTAACGCCCTTTGACTGCTATGGACGCATATATGCGTTTCTCACTTTTTTCAAGCACCTACACAATTGTTGACCGGTCACGAGTAAAATCGTGCTATATTCCATTACGTATAAATTATAGCCGGTCAGCAAAGTGTTAATACCATTATACGTGTGTGAGATACGTATAAATGCATTCCTTATTATCAACAAAATTTAGTCTAGCGAAAAAGTATTCAGTCCACAGCGATGACATAGGCCAGGAGCGCTCCGTAGTAAAAGGGTTAAAATTTAAAATTCTGCGAACGAACAATTTTTGAATTGCGTGAATCAAAAAAGAGAGCACCGCGGTGCAGAAATTCTCCAACAAAAGCCAAAAGAATTCTTATCTCTCAGCGGGATATCCATCACGATGTCACGGCGGTGTTCTCCCGTCGTCTCATTACCCATCGGGCGTTTCGATTGCGCCAGCCGAGCGACGAAAAGCGAGTGTCCCGGTCGCGATTTAACGCCCGCGTCACTCCGAGCTCGCGTGAACGCGCGAACACGTAGGACGCAGTCTCGTACACGAGCGAACGATCCAGCACACAAAGAGCCCGTAAGCGAGATAGAGAGCCCGAAATCTACGACGCGTAATTGAAGCCCAAGATTAGGTCGGAAAACAGCATAACGTTAGTTTCCGTCGAAAATTGCTTCGCGCGATGACATTCCTCTCTCTCTCCCTCTCTACCTTCGTCTGTTACACAATCGCTGCGTCGAATCTCCATCCAAAACGAAAACTCTCCATCTCGCCCGCTAGCTCGACGTTACCCTACATGCTCGCGCAATCCGCGCGAAAACGCATCGACGATGGAAGTTTGAAACAAAACTTAACCATACGCCGTTCGAAATTTCATCCATCGAGTGTCGGATTTACGTCGCATTTGGAACTAATATTCCCCCAAAACTATTATTGTAATCGAGTTGTGAACGTTCGGGGAAAGAGCCTCTCGAAAGACGATTAAAACTTGAAATCCGCGTTAAAAATATGTATCTGAAGTTTGCATCGTTGGAGTCCAACGAAAATTCAAAAAAGTTGGTCAAAAATTACCAACTTGGACAAAAATGACAAAAAAAAAAAAATTTTGTCGAATTTTCGTTGGACTCCAACGATGCAAACTTCAGATACATTTAAAAATTGAGTAATATAGAAGTCGAAATCGATGTAATGCAACACCGTTTTGCTATCGAATTATTTTGACGGTTCATAAATTAGGTACAATAATAACGAGAAGCAAACGTCGAGTTTGTATCCCATCTCGTTTGAATAGTTTACAGACTTAAAATAAGCCGGAGTAATAAAGTTGGAATTTTCTCACAAAGTTTCGCGACTTAAAATAGAACTCTTTCGTCGAGCCCAACCGGAATCGAATATCGTTACTACCGAATGAAATTATCGTCGATAAATTCATTCGCGGCGAAACTTCCGATTAACATAAGACTCGCAATTGATAATTCCCGTTATTCTTATTCGAAGAGGTAGCTTACGCTCGAATAATCCTCGTTGCAGCTATTAGATTTTTAAATTTCTTACGAGCTCCTCTCTCTTTGAGAGAAAGAAAGAGGAGAGCCGTACGCTCGAGAGGGAAAAACAGCCAATTTTCGCGAGTTACGCAATAAACATAATAGTAAAATAAACGTAACGGCACACAGTACGGAAGGACGATTAAATATCCACGCGTTTGTATCGCACCGAGAGTTTTCCGAGAGGTGCGCCGGAGGGAGGGGTGGTTAAAAAAGTTACAAAAGAGGGCTTCCGCGCGCGTTATTCGCTATTTCGCTTTCTCCTTTTTATCCCTCCTTCTCTTACCAGATAGCGCTACTTCGCGAACCTAAGTTACGTACGTAGAACGAGATCGTGCACACATCGAGCTTCCATTTTGCCCTGGAAGCTCCGCGTGTGTACAACATTTCTTTTTTTTCGATGCTCACGTAACACGCATACGTCACCGAGGGAGAGAGTAATGAAAAAAAACAAGGAACGAGAGTTGCGCAGAGAGTTCGAAGCGACGAACGATCGATTCTCGTAAGACAAATTTCGAGAGGGAGAAAGAGAGAACGACACGGAGGTCTCATTCGAATAACACATTCCCCGAATTCTCCCGTTTGCGTTCCTGCATTCGATATTCTTATATACGCGTACACGTACACAGAGAGGGAGTAAAAGAGATGAAGAAGGGGAGAGAGAGAGGCCGTTTGTATAAGTCGCGTATCGAGTCGACCTCTCCCCCCTTCGCCGTATAAGGTCGATGGTATTTCAATTTCGCGTGAGATTCGCGATAAATCAGGGATGCCTCTCGCACTTGCGCGCAAAATTCGTACCGTGGAGCAGAAAAGGGATGGCTGACGGTGGGGCGGGGAGGGGGAGCGGAGGACTGATTGCCCTAGAGTAGCGGGAAAATAATATACTGTACCGAGTTGAACGTCGCCGTCGGTATATTTGTTCGTTAACCTGGTACGGCCGTGGAAGGGCTGGGAGGAAGATTGAAATTGACGTCGAAATTATGGGATAAATATAGTAATACCGAAACTTCGAAAAGCCGAAGCCCAGTATAGGTGTGATTAATTCGGTATTTCGAATGCATTATAAAGCGAAAATTGGGCGAATGAGTTAAAGCGCAATTTTCCCTCTCTGGAAATTTTGGCCGGCAGAGGCCAACTTCCTCTCTCCCTCGCGCTAATAATTATTTATACGTTTCGCGCGAAATTGATTTTCTCGCGATTAGATCACTCTCATTCGATAACTCGCTTTGGCACTTTACCGGTTTTACGATGCGGCCTTTCGGGGGAATCTCAACCCTCGTTCGCCGTGCGCGTGTAAAATGGAAAGGGGGCGGAGTGGGGGGAGCGCGAGATTACAATATGCGAGCGTGCGAGCAACTTCTCGCGCGTACCCCGTCCTCATTAAATGCGACACTACCGTCTCTCGCACATGCGTCGACGAATTCTCGGTATGGAACTGCAAGATACTCCGCACCCTCCCGCCGTTTCGCGCATTTGCGTATCTCACGATTCTCCCATTTTCTGCTACACTCCCGGTGCTCATTGAAATTTTCCCAACCGATCGAGTAATTCGACGCCGAGTGTTATAAACAAATTATTTCATTCGAATTTTTGAATTTTACGATTCGACGAGGATCGTTCATTATTTTTTTCTGATTTTTTGGTCTTCTTTTAGACAGGTTTTGCATCCCATTTTTATGACATCAATAGATAGTATTTAGGCCACGCCTACTTTTTGCCGATATTTCTGTTAAGATACTCGGTCGTCTTTCGTGACTGTATACACACACTCTGTGTGAATGTATTTGTCACGAAACTCTGCAGAGTTTCTTGATTTGAAAAAAAAAAAAATTAAATCCAGCGATGAAATATTTATCGTCGGATTATCCCGCGATACGATTAACCTCGCGACGAATCGCCCCCAATTTTATTTTAACGCGATTCGGCGAAAATTGCTCTCCCATTGAGCGTTAATCATCGTACAATAAAAAGGGGGAGAGATAAAATTTCTCTTACGCAAATCGATTTCCCAAGAAGGGAGGGGGGATATATCTCAGTACGCGATCGTCTTTCCTCGCGCGAGGAGGATTTAACACACGGGGGGGTTGCTTTATTCGCGAGACTCCCAACCCCCACTCCCCCTTCTTATAGGGTCGGTGAAATTACGTCGGTGCGATTATCCAGCCGGGGTAATAATTCCGCAAAGCGTGTTTAACGACGCCTTGAAATAACAAGATGACGGAAGCGACCGGTTCTCGTTTAAGACCCACCCCCCTTACCAATTTTCTTCCACCGCCGACTACCGATATTCGCGAGTGGAAAATAGAAAGAGAGAGGCAGAGAGCTTTCAGTAGGGAGAGGGCGGGGGAGGAGTAGAACGAAAACCGTGAACAGGCGTCTAATTTAGTCCCGAGTTCTCCTTCCGTTCCCACATTCACCCCTCTCTCTCTCTCTCTCGTATTTTCCGCTCTATATAAGGATTTTCCACGGGCGCCCTGACGGCTCCCCGTGTGGGATTATTGTGCAGACGAAACGAGTATTGCGCTGCAAATGACAATTTGTTAGAGTTCTCTTGGCTCGGGGTATTCTTGCCTCCTCCCTCTCTCCTCTCGCTCTCATTCCCCTCAGTATGGAGAGAGAAAGAGAGAGAACACAGATACTCACGCAGCACCTTGTCCCGGAAATATTTCACCAGACTCTTCTCTCTCTCTCTCTCTCTCTCTCTCTCTCTCTCGCGTTTTCTACTTTCTCTCTCGCTATCTCGGCATCGAAAAAGTCAAATCGGATGAAGGAAACGGATATAGAGGGATGAAGAAGAATCTTTTGTTTATTAAGCTGGCCACACGCGTTGAGTAGGCAATTCGAAATTGAAACGCGAAGGATGAAATGGATTGGCACGAAATTTATTTTCATTTTCCTTTACTGAACATTTTACTGTCCCTGTTGATTTATCCGCCGAATGCCTAGAATTTCTCTCCCTCGTTCCCCGTCAGTTTTTAATAGTTTTTCATTCGATGCACGGATATATACATACATACACCCGCTGCATGATGCACGCGAGCCTGATCCAATGCCAACTCGCGAAATCAATTTAATCGCAAATGGCGCACTACGTTTAAACACTGGCCAAAAAATTCCGCGATAAAAAAAGAACGAGCAAAAGGATATAAATTTATCGTCGTGTTTTTGCCCTTCTGGGAAGTCGCGGATAAAGCAAGCGGCGAGCCACCGTACTGAAATTCGCTCCCATCATCGGAATATTCTAATTTTATATATTCCTAATCCCACCGCCAGCCGGCACGTCCAACGAAATGCCCCCAATCGCACAGTCGATAGATTGAAAAAATACGAGCTCGTAAAACTCGCACATCATTTTTCATTTCGATCCATCGAATTGTCAAATCGCGCGGTGTAACCGAAAGTAGAAGAGGGAGAATAGGCGGGAGAGAGAGAGAGAGAGAGAAGGGGGTCTTAAATTTTTTACCGTTTTTCGAATTGCATATCTCACTCGGAAACCCCCAACGACGACGACGGATCTCCGTTCACCGTAAAAATTCATGCCGAGCGAAATCATCCCCCTGTAGCTCGCAAACGCGAAGCAATATGGTAAAGATATATCCCGGGTGTTCGCGGGACGAGCATCGGTTTCCTTTCTCTCTAACTGCGACGCTCGCGTGTCCTACCCTTCAACCCCACCCTGTATGCGTGTATATATATATATTTCTGTGCACGTATACGCAAACACTCCCTCGCACGCGGACGCAATGCGAGATACCGACATTCCGACGCTACTTTTCAATATCGGACCCGTATACGCGGTTCAATTTATCGTAACCCATTTTATATATTGCGCGGCGAAAAATGTCCCGTTTTTCCCTGTTTTCGTATATGCAATGGATATATACGTACGTACATACGAGCATTGATAAATTTCACTTCCTCGTTCGAAAAGCCAGTCGAAACCCCAATCACGAAATTAAACCAAAATGACGTAAATTTCGACCTCTCGAATATTCAGGGGATGATTAATTTTTATGATCTAACGCGTGAAAAAAATTGAAATTGAGAAACTCGGCAGAGTTTCTGATTATTTTCTTACTCAAGAACGAAATCTGTGG
This sequence comes from Goniozus legneri, assembly GCA_003055095.1. NCBI lineage: Eukaryota > Metazoa > Arthropoda > Insecta > Hymenoptera > Bethylidae > Goniozus > Goniozus legneri. The sequence goes on along the minus strand of NCVS01000431.1, from coordinate 92,245 downwards.
AGAAATTTTGGTGTATCTGAAATTTCTATCGTTGGAGTCCAAAACGATATTTCGGAAAAATTTTTTTCGCAAAACATAAGTTCACATATCTTTTTAAAATACACTTTAGCAACGTAAAAACACATTTATGAAATAATTTTTGACCAAGTTGGTCATTTTTGTCCAACTTGGTCATTTTTGAAAATTTTTTCGAAATATCGTTGGACTCCAACGATGGAAACTTCAGGTACATAAATTTTGGCGAAGGTCGTAACGAGGAGCGAGGAAAGGGATGAAGCATGAAATCTTTCGGAAAGGAAGCACCATTGGTGGTAGAATCCAATAAACGTAGTCCATTGTTACCGCGAGTCTCGACTAATTGCTCACGGTTGAGAGAGAAAGGCGGAAGTAAAAAGTGGTTGAAACGAGAGCGACTGAAACAACCCCCGCGGCTTGGGCCGAAACAAGATATCTCTGCGCGTATCGATCAGATTTCTCAGAGCGGTAGAGATCAGGAGCGACCAAGAGAGAGGCAACGTCTTTTCCGGGAGACGATCGAACCCGGTAGTCTGCCGCGGGGAGATAGCGCTTCGACACTTTGATATATGTTGACAATGAAATTTAATTCGATTCGCTCGAAAGAGAGAGGAACGTAATCTAGATCTATCATATGCACAGTTTTGTCGAATTTTCAAATTGATGAAGACAAATTTCAAAGACAAAAATAAATTATTGCTTCAAAAGTCAAACATTGCTGTTAGAATAAACGAAATATAAATAACATAAAATAATCGATTTAAAGAATTTATACTAGCTAATCCGATAGAAAAACTCTGCCTGGTTGTATTACATCGATTTCCTTCGCGATAAACAAGCTATCGTTGAAAGTATCCGATTCCATGCAACATCGACCGAATTCATCGAAATTCCGAAATTGCGCGAGATATTTTCCACTATCAATCCCCAACCTTTCATCGCGAGCCTGTGTTTACACACGCGATGTTCCGCAATTATTCCGAATTTCCGGGATGCTCAAATTCCGCGAGTGAATTCCCTTCGTAGAAAATTATTTGTTACGCTGAAGAGGGCGGTGCGTAATGAAAATAACAGACACGCGGGAATAATTGAATAGACTCGACCGGGTTTCCCGACCTTTGTACCCCGGCAACGGCTGCGGAATAAAACGCGTTGTGCAATCGTCAATGCGACGATTATAAAAAAAAACCAGGGACTCTTCTGTTAACCCTTTCGCTACGGGCGGTGACTATAGTCACCCAGTGGCAAATACTCGCTACAGATGGACAGTGACTCTAGTCATAATAACAGAGGTGTTTACATCGAACGTACGATAACTATGATTACTGCGTTTATCGTAGCATTTCTTTAGCATTGCCTTTACACTCTGAAATTAAAAAGCAAGTGGTATTAAACGTAACGCAAGTGCACACTTATGGCGCAGCGGCCTGTTCTGCGGGAATAGCGCGACGTAGAATTCGTCCGTAGCGAAAGGGTTAACACCGAAACATGCATCATCGGGAGCTAAAGCCACGCTGAAATTTCGTTATTTCGTTCGGTATTACGTTGAATTAAATATCGGAGCGAATCGAAAGATTACCGCGCGCGAGCGAATGAATTCGTCCGAACGCAATTTCGAAGGATAACGATAATAAAAATTTTTAATCGTCGCGAAATTCCACTCGAGCGGGGAGGAACAAACGGATATTACGCGACGATACAATAACGTTCGGGTAGAACGCGAGTGAAGGGAGGCGATAAAGCTGAAAGAGTGTAAAAAGAAGCTAGTGCGGTGTTAGGGGGTAGGTGACTACGACGATCTCGATGGAAAAACGTTCCTGCAAACAACATTTTCCAGTCGGCGGGGCAGATTGTGTCCAAAGGAGCGAGCGAGCGAGGCGTTTCCCCGCCGAGCACCTCAGAGTGCGTGAGCCAACCCCTATTTCACCTTCCCAGACCATCCACGTGGGACCGATCATGCTGAAAATATTCTTACAGACGACCAATCGATACACCGCCATATTCAATTTTTCCCCCTTTAACGTCAGAAGTTCTTCCCAGTCATCCATTAGCTCGTCGTTAACGTCCCGACGTTATCAATCGCGAAATTGATTATTCAAA
>NCVS01000431.1:0-90103 GCA_003055095.1 Goniozus legneri | reverse complement strand
AATATTTATCTGGATTTGCTCGTTAGTTCAGCGAGCAAACGGGGTTATTGATAAAGAGTCTATTCTTAACTGCGCGAGCAGCCGACCTGGATGATTTTACGACGTTTGCGTTAAATAATCCCGGGGCACAAGTCAGCATTAACGTCGTACATGCCAAACAATAGAAGACAATAGACTCTCTGGTGTTGCTGCTGCCGCTACCGTGCGAGCCGGAATACCGGTACACCATTAACGCCGGTCAGCCTGCGTTAATCCATTCGCACCCCCTCCACTGCTACCCTGGACACCCACTCGTAAAATACGCGCGAAACGCGAGGCTCTTATAGACGATACCAGCTTTGTTAAGTACTAATTCAAATAGCCATGCCGTTATTATTCGAAACTACGAATTAAGTATCTTTCAGAATATACGGTTGTGTATCCATTCGAGAATTCTGTACGAAAATCATGGAAATGAACTTTCAGGATATTCGCTTGAGAATTTAATCCTTCATTGCGTGACAATAAACACAAAAAGTGGCTGAATTTTAACCGAAGGTGAGGAAATCCTCCTCTTCGGTACGAAATACTAAAAACTGTGTATAATTTTAGAAACGAGTTAAAAAATTGAAAAAAAAAAAAAAATATTTAAATTACCTGACAGGGTTCCTGGATTGGTCTTGTCGTCTAGAGCTCCATAAAATTCAACTAACTACAGAATAACAAGATTTCATAAGAAAATAAAATTTTCTCGCAAGTCACTGAGGATTTATAAAAAATTTTGTCATTGGGGCAGAGATTATATGTATAGTTCCTGGGTTTCGTGGATACTCGCGAGAAAATTTTTCGAAATCTGATATCCTTCAAATTAGTTGGATTTTTTGTGCTGCAGGCAACGAGGACAATCCGGAACTCCTGCCAGGTAATTTAAATATTTTCTCTTTTTCAATTTTTTAATTTTTTTAACTTCAAAAATGGAGGGTTAACATTATACACAGGAAAACTGTCGTAGAGCAGCGAGCGTCGATAAAAATATTGAACGAGAATTCACGCCAGTTTTATCCCGCGGTATTTTCCGAGTGGTCCCCACTAACTCCCTCCCTCTTGGAATATTCATAGAAAGAGAAGAGGATTGATATTCCCGGTAAAGGTGACGAAAATGCAAGTACCGAGGGGTGAACGTCGAAGGCAAAGTGCGCATGATTGGACATTCATTTGACGGGTTCGTAGCGGTTGATCCGGGATCAAACGCCCTCTCGTATATTCTTCTCCTTTCATCCCCGCCAACCTCTCGACGTTTATCCTTTCGCGCGGTCACCGTGTACCTTCCAGTCCTTCCTTGCTCCTTCTGTCGAGCTCAAACTATCCACAACACTCTCTCTGGCATCGAGTCCTTTCCGTTAACGTTCGGCGTAACTCTAATTACTTCCGTTTCACGTTCAACATTAAATAAAACACATACGCTGTGTGTGTGCGTGAGAGAGAGAGAGAGAGAGAGAGAAAGTTTGTATATATTCAGTTCAGAGTCGCTTAATCGCTCAACAGTGCGACGTCCCGTACGAAACCTGGGCTTTAGAGACTGTAAACGGGATTGCCTTGAGCTCTTTACCCCCCACCCTCTTCTGCCCTTCTCTCTGCAGGATGCATTTCGCACTGTCATCTCATTTTCGCCTCTTCACGACCTATTTTGTGTAAATTGTTTTCTCGCTTTGTCTCTCTCTCCCTCTCTACCTTCATCCCTACCTCTCTTTCGCTCTCTGTAGAAGAATATACATGCCAGAGTACTTCGTTCCAACTCTCGTTGGAAAAACAAAGACGTGGTAAATTTCAGCCGCAGTTTTAGTCCCCGTAAATGCTTAATTATCCCATCCAGTGTGGTTTTGATTTACCGTTTCGTTTGTTACTCTCCTTTTTTCCATCCGGCCGCGATTTCAGGCCAGCCGATAGTTTCGATTTTACTACTGGGATGAATATTTCAGAGCGGAATTTTCGAGTGGATCGAACAATTTCGATTTTTGTGAAATGTAAATTTACGTCAACCTGAAATTGAAGCTACGGTAGATGATTTCAACGAAACGAGAAATTTTTTAATTCTTTTACCGAGCAATTTGATCATTTATGAGAACTATTTCTGTTCGTTGTACCAAAAAGTAACTACTTTCGCTCATTTGAATGCTTTTACTTATGAGGACATCAAAATTTAAACCGATCGAGAAAAAGTATTTCGAGTCCCTTTCGATCGGTCGCCTATAAACTTCGCTGTATCCGTCTCCGGTATATATATATATATATAATATGTTCATCACGACAAAGGGAGACTGGAAAAGGTTTCGAAACGAAGTCTGGCCGCGCGCGGAACAGTTTTTTAAACTTTGATTCGCGCACCTCCGGCTACTACGAAATTTTTAAACGTCATTTCGGAAGATCCCATCCTGTACATATAGTCGAACGACCTCCTACCAACCCCCCTCTCCTCCTTCTCCATTGTTGAGAAGTTTTTTTATTTCTTCTCTCGCTTTGTTGAAAAATTTCTTTTATCTTGTCCAACTTTATTGCAGATTGCCAACCGCGATGCTAAAGAGGGTGAAATGGAAATACCCCATCTGGTCAATTAAGATACTTTGGGCCGTATTAAGTTTTATAAACAGCGCTTTAAAGAACGCACCCCGTCTCTCTTAAAGCAGACCGAGTCATCGATTTACCGACCGATCGATTTGCCGTGTTTAGTTTTCATCGTGATGTCCCTTTGTGTGGAAATCAATCGACTTCGAGCTTCGTTTGTCTTCTTCGATTGGAAATTCGGTAAGAGAATTTCATCGCTTTCTCTCTCAATTAGAAAATTTTAAAATATTGTTACGATATTTATTGAGTACGGCACGAGAAGTATACCCGAGAAGAGAAAAGAAAAAAATTAAGAAAACTATAAGCTTCTGTTCGCTCACTTGAGTAGAGGGTACTCAAAGTAGCTCGATGCTGCAAAGAGGAGATTACTTTAATGGGGATGAAAATTGTTTAATACGAGAATCTTCCTTGCCTTTTCTCTCTTTTACCTCTTATATGAAAATAAGAATAAAAAAAAGGGCACGAGAGGTTGAAAATATTATTTCTACCTTCGCTGCCGTTTTCATCGAGAAACAAGTAAATGAATTCCTACTGTTCGTTCCTTCAACTAATGACGCATGATTCAGATGACGTTCTTTTATCAGCTGATTGCGTTATCGCAGGGCACCATTACTCATGTGACAGAATAGGAACGTTCATTTCGTGCACTATAATTGATTACCATTTGTCCATTCAAAATTCGGGATTAACTACGCGATATGACGTTTTCGAAAACATTTCATATTTCCCCTCACTCCCATCCTTTTCAACACGTAATTTACGCATTTCAGGACTTTTTGTCCCTCTTCTCTTTCACGCACGTGTCATTTTTTATCGTGCAGCGAGTGCGTTTGATATCCCTCACCCCTCTCTATCTCTCACCCTTGCACTTTTCCACTCCCATTGACCTCGTGGAAATCAAAAAGCGGCTTCCGACCACGAGTGGCTCGGACGCTGTAGCGAGCAGGGGAATCGCAGTGACCCCCCCCCCCCTCCCCCCGACTGTGCGACTAATCTACGAATTAAATTGCTCGCGCGACAAAAGCACTTGAACCGTAGTTGCAATCCTGTGATTCGGCTTTTTAACCCTCTCTCTTCAACTCTGTGCACACCAGCGTCCACTCTTCAACCCACCCCTCATGGTGTCATCGAAAACGAGAGAGGTTTTTCATTCCCCCCGAACTATCCAGTCACCCTTTACTCATCCCCCCTCTCTCTCTCTCTCTCTCTCTCTAGTGTTCGCTCAATCTCCAACTTGCATTTTTTTGCAACGACCGCCTAACGAGAATACTACTTCGCGAATCACCGCCTGCCGCGCGTTACGTTATTTTGTGAAAAAAAATTAAGCAAATGAGAGAGATGGACAGCCGAAAACTATTCAAATGGTTGAGTTGCGGCTCACCACACTGATTTTTTAACCTACCATTGTCGAGGAATTATTACTTTGCAAAACGAAAAAAATTCGGTATGTAAAGTTAGCTTTCCACATTTTAACATCCGGAAATTATTACGGCATTGTAGTTTGATATTCGAATAACTCTGGTCAATAGCGAAAAAAAGATCTTTGCTATTTTATTCTCATGAAAGTAAGTTGTTCTTGATTCGATAACCATATTTAATAGCGATAGCGGAGTTTGTAAGTTTTAGTTCCATTCATTTACGTTTCTCATTCCGTGTCATATAGCGGCGTATAAATTATGAATAATATAAATTTCCGCTGAATTTCATAATGTCGAGGTAACTCGGAGGACATCGAGATCTGTCACGCAGCGCGTATTTTCGTGTATCAAAAATCTACAATATCAATGGTCCGTACGCGGTTTTTGCTTTTCGGCATTTTCATTTGTTCAATACATTCCGAAATCACCGTAAATATTAAATCTGACAGTGAATTAAATTACAAAGTTTAAATCCGTAACGAATATTAATCACCCGTATGATTATTATATATACGTATCGATCAAAATGAAAATACAAATCAAAAAGCCACATACACACTGATAAAATCCGAAATTCAAACTACATATTCCGACTGAATGGTGTTTTGTTTTCGAAAATTGAACTCGGACGTCGCATCTCTCTCGTCTGCTAATCGAATCACAGTCACTTTTACCCTCTAATTGTAGTCCAGCGAATTTAACAGAAAATTTTTTGATGTGCGTGCAATGGACGAGAAAAAAGAGAGAGAGAGAAAGAAAAAGAATGCAAAACGATCGTTATAGCAGTGAATTTCGTTCATAAACTACCTCAAAGCGAACTATTTGAAACGTGAGTCAAACGAAAATTGCACAAAGTCGACTTTTAGCGTGCTCACTCCCCCCTTTCTCGCTCGCTAGCGCGCATTGCACGCGCGTTACACTTTTCGGGTTTAGCGGTTCAAGTGGGCGTGCTCGTATTAGTAAGCAGTACATTTTGCAAAATACTCGACGAGACTGCGCGCGCGTTCTCCACTTTTCTTTCTCGGCCTCTTCCTCCTCTCTTTCTATTAACGAGCCGGCTAAACTCGCTGCCGCGGGGTGCCTCAAAGGTCGCCGAATTAGATAATTAAAAAGAGAGTGAAAAAAAAAGGTCCGAGAGAGATGGGAGAAAGGTAGCTGGTTTAACACGTTGAATCCAGGCGTAACGGCCTCGAGTGCACGTAAGTTCTCCTTCAATTACATCTTCCTGGGATCTTCGTCGCGACCGGCCCGCCGAGACCCCCGCCGGTGAGGAGCGCAATTGCGATGCACGAGCTTCGTCGGGGAAAAGGATTCGTTAACGCTGTCTCCCGAGTGCGCCGAGAAATCGCGCGTGTGCGGTTTGCCAACGAGCCCCACGCTCCTCGTACTCTCACAAAATTACCGATACTCCTCGTATTTTTCGGCACAGAATTCTCGAATGAAACCTAATTAAGCATGCGGTAATTCCTTATCTCGTACTGACCTATTTCCTGATTGGTGATCCTCGCGTGTCCGGTGATTCCCGCACCCAGTACGATAAGCAGAACGATGGCAGCCTTCATCGTGGCGCTCATCTCGTCCTTCCTCGCGCCTCCCGTCATGATTCCTCTTCTACTCACTGCACTCGCGCTTCGAGCGTCCCTGGCGACGATCGGAGTCGGCGGGTCTTGTACCGCGGAGCTACGATTTTCGGTTGGCTCCTCTCTTTTTCGCGACGAGAGTTATCCGTCGCTCTTTTCGCTCGACTGACGCCACCCAGTGTTTTGCTCTTCTCTTTCCGCGCCGGCTCACCCTCCCGCTCGCAGTGCGTCAACGTCAACCTGGGCCAGCGGCACCCAATATCCGAGGTTCAACTTCACCGTCGAACGTTTCGAAACTCCCTCGCACGGCTATCCCGTCTCGCGATATCTCGGCGAGCGCGTAAGCGAGTAGACGGGTGATAGCAAAACCACTTTCCGCGACTCCGACTCTCGTCTGTCGATTGGCGGAGCTTGCGGATACCGTTTTCTTCTTGTTCTTCCTCGCCTCTTTTTTTCCCCCCTCTGTTTATACTCCTTGTTTTCGTTTCTCCAGTTTCTTCTCTCCTCTCTTTTTTTTTTATCGCGCCCTTGCACTACGGAGATCGCGTGCGATACGCGGACCGGTCCTTTATTCGATTTTTTTTTCCCTTCGGATCCACTGGCGTGACGATCGTTCCTCGAGAAAACGAGTCTCGGTATCGCTCTCTTTCAACTCGCCCCACCTAAATGTAACGATCTCTTCTTACTTCGCCCTCTTCGATTCTTTCCTCTCTGTCGTTTTTTATCTCTCGCTCTATCCGTTCGTGACGGGAGATTCGACGGACGAGTGGAGCTGGACAAGTGGCCGCGCACGCGACTGACTCTCGCTCTTCTGCTCCGGCGCCGTGTACTACACACGTACGGCTATTGAATGTCGATTAGGCTCTCTTTTTCACCGACACCGAGTGCTCTCGGAGAATCCAACGCACGCACGGAGAAAGAACCTGAAACGTAAATGGAGCGTTAATTTTGAATGAAAATCACCTGGGACGACGTACGGCGTGTATCAAAAAAAAAATTTTATTCCATTTTTTTTTATGAATTATCAAGTTTTCAGATTTGTACATCCTGTGTCGATTCATAATATTCGTACATTTCAGCCGCTACGTTATGATTGACGTCGTTTTCGAAGCAAAAACGAGCAACGTGATTGATCAATTTCAAATATATCGACTATTAATTTTTCCCTTGTACTAAAATCAACTCGCAACGAACGCCAGGACTGGAATTCGACATCAAAGCGATGTTCGGATAGCAATTAACGTAGCTCCAATTGAAATTAACTTGCCAGCGATTGACACGGCGAACGAAATCAAACGCAATTTCTAATTCGAAGAAATCGAAACGCTACGTCAAGATTCGTTAATGTCGTCGAGTTGAATTATCGATATTCGATATAACGAACGAAAACGAAAGTAAAGTCCACGCGGGGGGAGGGGGGGGGGCCTCTCGTTGCGAGAGAGCGATAAATGAAAAGCGGAAATTATTGGATTCGCGAATCGTCACCGATTCGTAATTCTAGGCGCACTTTGTCGCGCAATTATCGATGCGCTAACGTACCTACAACGTCCCGTCACCGTAGGCGTGTACCAGCGCGAAATAATATTCGACGCGGCATTCATCGCGCGCCACCGCAGTTGTATCGATTTCGAGGCGACGCTCGAGCTAAGGCAAATTGGATATCGATAAATCAACCGATGAGCAATTGATAGTCGTTTAAATCCGTATCCGCCGGCAAACCAAGTCCGTAGATGATTTCGGTGGCGCGTAATTAAAATCCGCTGCGCTATTTTCTCCGTGACGTCGCGCACATTTTTTTCCTCCTCATTTGATAAAACTGCTGAAATTAAGTTGAAAAGTCATTTCGACGGTAATAAAGCATTGTAAACGCGAGCGCAGACGTTCATCTTACGTTTCGATTAAACTTTTTTATGATTGAGAGCTCGTAGCGGCGGTATTTACATATGAAATAAAGAGTCTCGAGCTCGCGTAACCTCGATCATTACTTCTGGCTTTTCACTTAACCTCTGATGAATAATGTTTCTTTTTTTTTTCGTTCTTCTTTAATGGATGAATAAGACCATGTATATTTATATATGTATAAGTTGATGTAAGTTTCTTTGCGTAAGAAAATTTTAATCACCGCCGTGTATTTTTACCGTAGCAGTTCACTTTTATTCCGAAAATTATAACACTACACAGGTAATGTAACGGTAACTGTTCAAAACTGCAAAAATCAAAATGGCCGTTTCATGATCGCGAAAAATTGAGTGTAAATAGATGTCGGAGTAACATATAAAAAACTACGCATAATTTCATATTTCTATCGTGTACCATATAATCGTGGACAAGTCGAAAATTTCAATTACCGTACTTTTATGGGCAATAACAGTCAATTTTTATTCGATAATAACGAAAACGAATTTTCACGCAACAAAAATCCCAACCAAATCGTTACTGTTCAAATTGACAAAAATCAAAATGGCCGCTTCCGCGTAATCGGGAAGTACGAAAAATGGAGTGTTAATATATGAGAGAGCGCGTAAAAAAACTACCCATGTTACACTCCCACTTTTTATCGAGACACCGTAGAGCCGAGAATGACAAGAAAATTGCCGATAATCGTTGAGGGAAAGAGGAATTTATCGAGTCGGGATCCGAAAAAATGTGAGACAACGGTCGCGTGAGGGTTAGACCGATTAGAACGAAACAGAGATGACCGCGAGAGACGAAGAATATTTGAGCCACTTATTATCCTCACCTTATTTACGCAACCGCGAGGGTAATCCTTCCTCCCTTTTATCCTTTTTGTCGCTCTTCGCTCGCCAATTCCTATTATTCACACCCTTATTACGACCGACCGAACTGTCTACAACGATCCGTCTTGACTGACTCGTCGGGGGGGAGGCTTCTTCTCCAACTGTAATCGTAATGGCCGACCTCGCGCATCGTAACGCAATATCGATTATCGATCGATGCACGGCAACATCCACTTTTCACTAACCGTCGCTCGCCTTGGAAACGAAGCACAGAATTTTTTTATAATTTTTTCTTTCCGTTAAAAACGGCACATAATTTTTCACCGAAATTATCAACTCGTTCACTACCGCACTGAAACTTAATATTACCTCCAATCGATATCGAAATTCGATAATTGATTATGTCACAATAATGCATCCACCAATCGGAGAAATTCGAACGTCCGTTCGTCAGATACGAATACCATTTCACGAATAATCCTCGATAATGTGCACTGGTGTTATTAAAATTCACTAGGATACCTCGTTCCTCCCGTTACGAAAAATTAGTTATCGATGTCGCTCGATAATCGATACACACCTCGCCACGAAGAACTCTCACGGAGGTTGCAACTCACAGATTTATCTATTCCCTGACGTGCACTTGCAATTTGATCAAGACTGACGGGCTGTATCAAATACCGGCTCACTGACGTTCACCCTTGTTCGGAGTTCGCTGTGGCGCGCATCACTCGCGCCGCAGAACCTCGAATATTATCCCTGACGCGAGATTTCGCGAGTAACCACCGAAATCTCACAAATCACGTTTAATATTCGCGCAATCCTATCAAACGAGCACTCCGATTTTCGTTAACTCCGCTTTTACCATACGCGCGCTCTAAACAGTACATCTAACAAATTTACCAAAACAAAACCCCAAATTCCCAGTAAAACGAAAACCAGAGGATCCAAAAAGAACACGAATCGATAAAAAATTTTATCACGTAATACCCTCGGCTTAATTCACCAAGTAAATACTCGAAACGAGAAACTCCGCTTCGTTCGCGCGAAAGAAAACAAGTACCACGGGTGGCAAACAAAATAACGAAGTTTCAACTGAAAAAGCGACGGTACCCTCGAACGAGCGGCGGGACTCGCGCGTGTTTGGATGCGCGATGACCGTGGCGTGAAATAAAAAAAAAGGACGAACGGCGAGGAAACCTCATTCGATTAGGGCCCACTGAGCGCGTCTCGTTCGCGAGAACGTTGCGCGACGGCGGCACGGTAATCACTGGTACGGTGAGCGCGCGCGTGGTGGAGAAGGGAGAGAAGAGAGCAAGAGAGAGAATAAGAGAGACAAAGATGGAGCGAGAGCAGCACGCGCGCGCCGCACGACCGGAGCCAGACGAGGATCCCCGATGTTGCCCGAACGGGAGACGAGGCTGGACCGAAATCCCCCCACCAGTAACGCCACCCTTTCAGCATCGGACAGCGATCTGACGCGGTCCCGCAGGCGACTGCACCCGGTGAACGACTTCCACAGTCGCGTGCAGCATCTCACCCACGGTAGCCACGCGTCACTCCCTCGTCCTGAATATCCGCACGCTAAAAATCCTGACTATATTGAATTTATACCCATAAATCTTAATAGTGATTTATTTTTTTCTTATCATTTGGTAACATTGTTTTTCCGTTGAAGTATTTATACCAGACGTTTTTTCAATTAGGAACTTTTATTCGGGAATGAATTCAGAATTTACGTTCCGATTAAGGCTTGAAATAATGATCGATCGGAGTTTTCATTTATGAATGATTGATTCTATTAGGTAGACCTTGTTGATTCTTCTTCTTTCGACCGCAAACTACTCCCTAATGGTTAGTATATTGCGTCTCTACACGCTTGTCTTCCCTGATACGCTGAAGACATAGTTTCCTCTAGTTCTAATTAACCAGCCGAGGATAGAGACTTCGTAATTAGAACTTAATGCGTTCCTCTCTACGGCTCCTAAGCTCTCTCTCGTAGAAGTAGAGAGAGTTCAAGAGAGGTTACGACATCAAATCAAACGCTAGAACGAACGCACGAGGAGCGATGGTCTCGTCTGAACGAAAGAAAGATATCCCCCTCATTTTTGCCGCATCAATTACACTTCCTATCGAGATCGACGATAATTCGTGGATCGAATTTCGTGTACATCGAGTTTTTCCACGAGGAAGGACAGTTAAAAATCAAACTGAAGTAAATTGGATTTTTACGGGGTCACGCCTTAATGACACGTCCCACGTTTAAGGTTAGGTTCCCACGCAGAAATTAATTTAAGCTGCTTAAACCCCTTTATTATTTTATCCCCAAATTATTCCGACTCAGTGCTCATCCTATGTTCATCAATTATTAAAAGTGTTCCAAGGACATTCAGAAATACCACATTAATCTATCGTTACTAGATGCAATTTAAACGGTTATGTATAACTTTGACTATAATATCACTTCGATTTCTTTCTTTTTCCGCTATTTCTCGCCCCGATAAATTAAATATCACCGACTCTAATGAAGCAAAAAAGTTGGCAAACCCAACATCCCTTTCGCCGTATATTTATCAGCGTGGAACGACACTCGAGTGCGGGAAAAAACGTGAATTTATTAGAAGCAATTAGGACCAGAGACGAAATTTAGGTGCGCAAAACGTCGCCAGATCGGCTCGGACTCGCAGGGCGCCATGTGTACAAACGAGCCACGATTTGTCAATACGCATCCACGCTGTGAGAGAACGTTCGATTTTTCATATTCGAGATTCGGGAACGAAATATCATTTCGATCTAATGACCGGTGTGGCGTATGAGCAATCTCAGAAGGTGGCCATTGTGCTGTCCAACATATGCCAGCGCTAATGGTTCGGGATTCGGAAACCGAAACGACCTCCGAGTCATCAGGCATCATAGATCGTCCACTGGGTGTCCCAATTCGGTTGATCGTTTCAAACATGTTTTTAGGGTAATTCAAAAAACATTCTTCCTATATAATTTTACACACAAAAAATTGTCCACAATACTGTACGAAGTTGGCTGCGCATAAAAAATGAGTATTGTGATTATATACAGTCACAGATAAACTGCGACACCCTGTACGTGGATTTCGCCATTATGCGTCGATGTGTATTATTTGTAAACGTAAATATACGCGGACCTGAGGGGAGGCCCGAAGTCGATTTACCATACCGAACTAATGGCCCTTCCGAGAACGAACGGAAAACCTAAACACGTATTTGCATTAACCTCCACTCTGTAAATACAAACGGCGTCTAACCATTACTACTCTTTGCTCAATGGTCGAGGACGATAGCGCGAATATGACAAATGCGTGACATAATGCGAACGACGATCAACCTATCGAAGCTACGTTAGCACAGCGGGACGAGAGATAGCGTGTCCTTTCGAACGCCCGCCTCTGTTGTGTACGAGTATGTGTTTAGTTGATCGTCTCGATGCTCCCCTTCCTTGCCCCCACCTCTACCTCCCCGTTCGTGTCGCTCAAATTGATTGCGCTCGGGCAGTTCGTTACCACGGACTCGCTCGTTTCTTACAGCTTTTTAATTCCCCCTTTTCTCTCCTTGCGACAATTACGTCTTCGCGTCGCTGGTGTAATTTACAGTGTTTGCGAATTCGATCGGGTGTACAGGGAAAAAATTGCAAAAAAGAGAGGTTAGGTGAATGCACGGCATTATCGAGCCCGGGAGCTCATCGGGTGTAAAATTAACGCCTCGAGGCTACGTTCAAGCTCGTCCCCGGTGGTGCGGTCGTAATTTAATATACCGATACCCCTTCGATTGTAACGAGTACCAAGTCCGCACTCATATGTAAGAATACGTGTGCGTTTATGTACACTCGCACACGCGTATGAAGTTATCTTAATGTGACGGTTCGGCAAGGCCGTTCTCCGCACTCCGGTTCTCCATCGTCCTTCTCTCGCCTTATCCTCTCCCTCCTGCTGCTCTCTCTCACTCCATTCCATCTCATTCGCGTTCACAGGTGCACGCTCGCACATTCATTCAGAATACGACGTACCGGACTCGGGCCAATCTCAGACACGCAGTAACGATAATATCCGCGCTGCTTGATGGCCAGCAGATAACACGTGGAATTTTACTGCAAAAAAGGGCTACGATGAATACTTGCTATTCTCTGTAAAATTGTAACAAAAGAAGACATAAAGAGAACTCATTTTTAAATATATTTTAAATTTCAAATCAGTTTTTAGTCACCGTTGGTTTGAAACTGTAAGTTAAACTTGAATCGGATAAGAAGCACCGTTTATTCCGATGTTTTATTTTCGTTCATTCAACCCTTTTTACGGTCCATCGCGAGCTCAACATACTCGATATCGATTGAGATGTATTGTATCCGTTTGGGCCCGATGACGAGATAAGGGAATATTAATGCTCTTCTTGCACAAGAGAAATCTCCGACATTGCTGCCCCGGTCGGTTGCGAGTTTTCCGGTTTGGCGAGATCGGCTGCTTTCGGGCGAGCTCGGGCACGCTCCCGATGCCGAACGTAAGCACGCCCTTTACCTCGCCATCCGGGACCTTCGCCGCTACCACCGCCAACACAAACACTCGAGTAACGAACTCGCCGAGACGCGATAGTTTTATTTCGCAGATTAATCACCGTCGTGGATAATTCCTCTCCGGTAGCCGCTGTATCTTAACAAAGTGCCACGAGATGAGATCGTATTTGCGTAAAGTGATTACTTTTTTATTTCCTCATTTTTTTTTATTCAACGTATTTTATTCAAATTAAATAATTTCTGGTTATAATATTAATACTTATATTTTTATCACTTAACATTCGGTAAATACATTAGTCCTTCTCAAACTTCAACTAACCGATTAGATTAACGTATTTACATTAATAATTTACATAGTTCGTTTAAAAAAATTTAAATTTTTTATATATAATATATATTTGATAAAAACAAAATATCCAAAAGTATCAAACTTAAACATTGTAAATAGCTTATCTACAAGCTTTGGCTTCGATTTCTACTTACATTCGTCGCCGTTGTCGCACAGCGTTTCTTACATTAATGTACATTTGCCTCACTCAATCCTCGTTTATTTGTTCAATAATCTATTCTCTTATTTACTTAATTGTCAGTGTTAGTTCGTTCAGAATTGATACATCATTTGCATTGTGTAAAAAAACATTATTCTTACCACCTATTTAAAGAGAGAATCCCTTTCACTTTCTTTAGACATATAACATTAATTCACGATAACTGTGTTAATGCCAAAACAAGACGAATACGTAACTCTCTGGTAACAAACAGGTACAAAAAATAATTATAACAAGCATTAGTACAGTTATCATTATCACCATTACTTGCGTGTGACATAACAGTTATCCACTGGTAGAGAGATATATTAGGTATCGTGCGTCGGTAAAATACCGTGTGCCTTGATTCAGTCTTTTCATCGATTCATTTTTGACGTCTAGAATATCACTTACTAAAAGTATTACAAACGTTACTTGACTAGAGTACTTATTACGATCACCGATCCGAAAATCGAATTTTAACTCTATGATAAATTTCGACATTGGTAGCTATTTGTAAATATGAATATCATCTAGAATATTATCCGATGATGATAAAGTCAAGCTACGTTCTTCATACATCCCTTTAGCATAGTTTATCTGCTGCGAAACCTACAATTTTCATAATATTATTTTTTATTTTATTTTTATCTTAAAAATGAATTATATAGAAAACTTACCCGTCTCGCAACTTCCTCGCTATCGCATCGCACTCTAGGCCTCCTCAAGAGTTCCGAACCCTCTAAATTAATGCCAGCTACAGAATCGGATCTCGATATCAATTCAATGTAATATAGCGTTTTGCTGTTGTTTTCGACTTTTGTTATCGGCACGCAATTCAGCAGATCCGCCAGACAGACTTCGGTCACGACGCCTTTCGTTCCACCGGAAATTACACGAATACGTTCATTGGATACCAAAATTCTCAAATCATCCGTTCCACTTCTCAAGCACTCGTACGCAACAAAAATCTCTGAATAATCGTGTTCGTTGATAGTGTAAAGGAATTCCTGACCCTCGGCTTGTTGGGAATTATAAAGTGGTAGTAATCCAGCGGGACCACTCGCGACGCGGGGTGGTCGGTCTCGTCTTGGTATCATACGATGTGCGCTGTTTTAACAAAATTTTATTTAGTAACAACGATAATTTAAATCGTTCTCTAAGTTATTACCTTCTGCTACTTTCTCGCACGGCAGTGGCAGTTTCTGTAGCTAAATCCAACACTCCTACAACAGGTTTCGTAACCGTTCCAACCACGCCTTTCCCGAAACCGGAGAAGAAACCCTGCGATAAAATTATTATTATCAAGAAATTCAATTTTGAAAATTACAAAAAATTCTTAAAAAATGATCACCGGAAATCCTTCATTAGCCACGCCGTCGTACGTTTGTTTGAATATACTCGTGACACCGCCTAACAATCCAAATCCGAGTCCCTTCAGACCAGCCACTAAGTGATCACCGCTACCTGCGATATTGGATCGGATTCGTTGTCGGGCTTCCTCGTGTCTCTCGTCCATAATGACGCGACCTAAGCCATCCGACAATGTTTCAGTGACTTTAGCCGCAGAATTGGAAAGACCGTGAGTAACGTTCTTCACTAAGGTCTTTACGTTGCCTTCGTAAATGAAACCGGAGACACCCTCCGTAACGTCGTTCATGAAACCAAGTGGATTGCCTAAGAAATCGACTGAGCCTAATATCACGGCTGCTTGCCACTTCAGTTCCTATAAAAATTATTTGATTATTCAGCTGATCTTATAATAAATTTATTTTGAATAAAACCAAAAAATGTTTGAAACTCACGTCTTTGTAATGCTTTATAATAGAATGTATCAAAAATTGACTGCTTTCGAATGGATGCTGTTTGATAAACGGTTCCAGTTCGATCGTTGCGTCTTCAAATTTGATTAAAGTCAAACCCAACTTTCTCTTTATTGCTTGTAGATGTGGAGGTAGTTTGGTACTAGTCAAAACGCTCAATTTCACCTGAAAATTCACGTTTAAAAATTAATACAATAAGATAAATAATTTATAAAATAAAATTTACATACTTGGTTTGGAACCAATTTCAATGCACCAAAGTAATAACGTTTCGCATGAGCTGCAGACACTTCCGAAATAAATCTCTGTGCCTTGAAATCATTTTCGTCAACCGGCGCATCCAGCTCCGATCTACCCGCTCCGATGAAAGCAGCTAGTTTTAGAATCAGCCTTTCTTCTAAGTGAATACATAGTGGCTTAACGCGTAAAACCATGTGTTTATAAATTTCAGCATTTTGATTTTGCGATTGTAGTTTTTCGGAAGCGAGGTGTACAGCTGGTCGTGAATCGCTCTCAGTTCTCGATGATCGAGTTACGTATAAAACCGAAGTGCACTGCGCTTCGAACAGTTGATTGTCGATTTGTATGTCCTCTACAGATAGATCTAACATCGTACTTAGTGGTGTTCTTATAATGTCTAATAATATTCCTGCCAATCGTGCAAATAATAATTCTTCGGCTGGTCGACGCGAGACGATGGAGAGGCCTACTCCTGCCTCTAAATTCACGTTCAATTGTAATTCAGTAGAGCTTTTGTTTTCTATTTCGGGAATGACTTGCATAGGACGTTGCGTGATAGCTATATGCGACCAATCGCGTTCTTCTAATCGAGCGAATGTCTTTTTCTGCGAAATTATAATATGATATGAATTTTCGTTCAGAACATTGAAATATGAGATAAAAATCTAAATATTTACTCGTTCTTTAATATCCAAAATTTGTAGAACTCGTGTTGGTCCATCTGTTGTTACACTGATCGACAAGAAACCTGATCCAGGTCGTAATTTCTGTCTACCGACGCATTCCTGAATCGGTGGTGGAATGTTATGGGACATGGGACCTAACACTGCTTCGCTCCCTAGAAATGAATAAAATACATTAGATACTCCTCTTTAAGTTAACATAAAGTTTTTTACGTAAATTAAGTTAAAACTTGTTGAATAAATTAGTAATGGCATTTTTTGTACATCAAATTAAAAAAAATATGAATGTATAAGTTATAAAATGTTATAATCATACCGCCACCATAAAATATTGTATATTAAATATTCGTGTACCATGCTTAGAGTCTCACGTGCATGTAAAGTATACAATACTAATGTTAAATAAAGAAAAATGAAAGTATGAGTATGCGATACTTAACAATTTATAAAGATATATTTAAAAAATAACATTTTTAGTGTACTTCGAATCTATACGTACACATTTGCCAACGGGCAACACTGCCGCCTGTAACATTTATGATTTATTTAGCTTCGAAATATCGAAATATAATAAGAGATTTAGTTTGGAGTATATAAGGCATAGCCTGAATAATCCAAAATACAAATAATCATAATAATAAATTTATCAGTTCGTTCGCGTAGTCAATTCCAATAATCGAAATAGAAAATTTTATGAACATAACCTAAATAAAAAGTAAACAATGTTAGAAATCATTGCTAGTGAAAATGATTGATTATGATAAAATATATAAAAACAACATTTATCACATCAGCATTTTTTGAATTATTTGCGCGTTCTGGCAATAATTTAATTTTAATGCAATGCTTTCCCACTGACGATATAAAGTCAGTTTCGTATGAAAAAAAACATAAAAAAACAGTAGTAGCAATAGCAATTGTTGAAAAATTACGCATCACAGTTTTAGTATCAGTATTTACTCTACTCAGAAAAAATAAAAATAACATGTTTGAAATATTCAGAGAATTTGGTATAGAATTTAGAAATTTCAAAAAGAATTCAACTTAATTCATAAAAATAATAAAGTTGTTTCTCAAAAAGGAAGAAAATATAGATAAATTATATAGAGTGTAATTCAACCTTCGTGAAGACCCATGAATCCATCCTTTGTTTGAACACACATGTTCTTATGAGCACAGCACAATCGCCCATCATCGGTAAATTTCCACGTTTGCGTAGATCTTCGCCTTGGGTCGGGTTTTCTTAGAGCCAATGCACAATATGTAAATGGTTGAGGAGCAGGACCTGCTATATCCAACACCAATACAGAATCCGGAGTTTTTATGTGTTTGTCTCTCGGAGGACTCGAACCTGACAAATAATACGAAATTAATTAATAAATTGAACAACTCAATATTCCAAAATTACCTTCGTGTTGTAGTTGTCCATCACCAGTCATTCGCCACAGTTGGGATCTAGCACCATATTGCTTTCTACGTAAAGCGACCCATCCACCAGGACCTGCTTCCAGAACAAGCCTTTGTGTTTCAACATCTAATGGATCCATACCAACTTCTCCCGTTCCTAGGTCACCGTCGGTTTTAAATGTGCCTAATTTTTTAATTATGATGAAATATTATAATATTTATTTATTGACGTTTAAGACTATGATCTTAAAATAAAATATAAATAATTACCTGTGAACGCAATGTAGATAAAGTTTTGATACGTCAATCCCCTACTTTCGCCCCACGTATTCAAGTCGTAACAATCGGTTACTCCTCCTGGCGCAGTTATTTCTAATGCTGGGGGTTGTATCGGTTCATCTAACGCATAAGGTACTGACGAATGTGGCCTAACGGTCCACTGTAAGCCTTCCGCCACTCCGGCCTGGTAAAACATGGTAATTTAAAAGATATAAATATAAATAATAAAATAATAATATTCACATATTATTTTATAGGAATTATCAAGTAAATACTCACTTGATTTATGATTAATGGAACTTCACAGAAATTATCAACTCTAATGGGAGGTGGCATTGTATCAGCATCAGTGAAAACGATGAAATATGTGCTCTCTTGCAAAACCACATCAACACGAAGAAAATGCATTTTTCCCGTTGCATCTCTTATATTTATTGTGAGAGAATAATTATCGTCTAATTTAATTCCACCCGACCACATGCAGTCTTTAACATTTTTCAAACGAACACAAAATAGTAAATCCTTGTCCAACCGTGGCCAATGGAAAGGCATATGGCAATCCGGCATCGTTGTTATGTACGTAGCTTGTGCATCTGGGTTTGTCTAACAATATTTTTTATAATCAGTATTTTTTATTTAAAAACAATATTGCTATTCATACCACAGTTGTTGTAAAACACTTTTGTGCAAGTTCTAGTGTCGAAGATGATCGGTTGTGCAACTGATATCTTGGAGAAAGAGTAACCACCGTCGTTGCTCTATACCTCCCTCTTGCCGTGCGTGTAGCAATACTAATCAAATAAACAATGTCGGGTCTTCCATCTCTCAAACTCACGCGTAAACGATGTACCTGTACAAAATTTTACATTTAACAAAATGTGTATAATTTGTACTGATACAATAATATAAAATATTCTCGTAAACCTGTAATCCTGGTTGTAGATGGAAATGTTGAGACCATTGTGGTACTCCTTGAGGATGAACGCCAGTGCCAACTCTGACTGACAGTGTTCTACTGGCTTCTTCATCACTGAAGGAGAACAGCAATGGCGCTACCATTCTCGCTCTCTCGTGTTCTTCAAACTGACCAGCAGCTTCTCCTCCCACGCCTTCTTGTCTGTAAACAAGTGGCAGCCCCGTTTTATTTATAATCCAAAAAGGGGCAGTAATGCTGATTTGCAACGCTGAACCCTTTTCAACAACGATCGACGCTTGTAAATATAAAATTCTGTTGTTGGAGTCAAGAAGTTTCAATCGAGAGACAAAAGACCCAGTGTTTTGTGGAATAGACATCTGTAATAATAATAAATTAAAAAATGAACTTTTATCAATCATTTAAAAATTTTTCCCGAATTGGTATAAACTTACAATTCCAGAACCAGAATACCCATCCAATTGTATAGTAATATCAAGTTGCTCATCGGTACAAGGAATGTGCAAATTCGCATTTCCTCCAGCAGAAATCCTACCATTGTCCGAACCAACCTCGTACGATAATTCATACGGTAGTAAATTAACCAATGCTATAGGCGCCATTAGTGTTATCACGTGAGCAGGCAACATTTGATTATAATCCGTTGGATAATTATCACGTCTAATACCAACGCACATTCTACAAAAAATTATAATAAATATATAATCTATATTATCAATTTAAAGAATTCTCTCATTATCATACCTAAACAAATTATTCTGATTCGTCCTACACGTAATGTGACTCTCAACGACTTCCAAAGGTTTTTTAACAGCCGTCCAATCGATAGGTTCTATACAATATTGGAACAAGGTATTTGGTAGGATGGGTCGAACGTACATCTGCATTCCAGTGTGTGTCAATGGGACAGGTATTACAGACTGTGCTGGAACTTGTAATATTTTGCTGCTGATCGTCGGGTGAAGATCCGATAAACCTGAAAAAAGATAAACATTATCAATATCAAAAACGAGACTGAATCGTGAAATAATTTCACATACATTGAAAATAATTTAACGATTTCTCCATTTTTACTTCAATTGTATGCGTCAGTTTATTCACTAGTTGCAGAGCTGATCTCACAGTAACTAATTTTCTTGCTGACCCTTCTAATTCTACTGCAAAAACTACTCTGGTTTTCGAAGTGACCTGCAATTTTAAAAACACAAAAAAACCATTTTTATCGCTATTTTAAAATTAGCGAGAATAATTTCAGATGGATTTGTACCTTTGAGCTTAATACGTCAGCGTTCGCATGCCGGAAATAAACACCAACGCGATCAACCGTGACTGGATCGACAGGTCGCCATCCATCAACGAGAACCGCAATTTGATGTCTTCTTACAGTGTGAGTCGAATCGTGCCTGAGTTTCCCTCTTCCTTCGAAGGTGAACGAGACCGTTTCCCCAGATTCGACTCCCTTCCACGTCTCGTCCTTGTCTTGAACGCTCATCCCATTGTAACTTTTGGCAATTTCGTTTGTATTATCCGCAGTTTTGATAAAAGTTTTGAACCACAATTTGCAGCCCGTATCGTTCTTGATCGCGAATGGAATAAACGGCGAGCGACGACGGTAAATCTGACCATTGCCGTTCTGCTTACTGGCGCTAGAGTCCTTACTCAATAAATAGTAATCCTGAGTCCAATTTTTTTTTACAGTTTGTATGAGTTCCACTAGGGTCGACGTGACGTTGACGTTGACCGAGTCTAACGAGTCGATCGAGATCTGCAATCTTTTCGATCTTAGTGTGTTGGTTAAAGTCTGTTCCCATTTGACAGAGGCTCGCCACGGTTCGATGAAGGGCTCCCAGCCACTGAGCACTCTGTTGTAGTAATCTATGCCGAATTTAGCCGACACGAGTCCCGGTCCGGAATAAGCCTGCTTCAAGCTCAAGTCTATCAAGGTCAGCTCTAGTAGGGGCACGTCGGCGTCTCTGCAGTCGTCGATGATACAAATTTTCGCGCACATGGTCTCCAGAGTGAGCGTCTGGAAAGCGGAGTCACTCCTGGCTATGTCCTCGATGTTCGGCACCGCGTTCTGGGTCAACCATAACGCTGCTTCATCCAGCTGCTCGTTGCAACGCTCCAGCGCAGCTTTACAGTCCGCCGCGTTGAATCCAAGATCTGTGAGCTTCTGTATCTGATGGTGCGCCATGGAGACTGTCTTCTCGGATTTTCTCTTCGCCCACAGAGTCTGCTTTGGAAGAGATCTCAGCATCCTGGAGAACATTGTGATGTCGTGGTAACTCAGCCTCACGCACAGCGGCTGCAGTTGAATCTCCAAGCAGTGATCCTTCGTTAGTTCCAAACTAGCTCCGACGGGATCGATGATAGACAGAGCGGTCTCTTCTTCGGAGCCTAAAATGCAAGAAAAGAGCTCGCAGTGAGACAAATTGCAAGACAGAGGCTTCTCTCCATCTTGCGGTGCTGAACGGTAGGCTAGAACGGCTGTGCATTTCAGGATCACAGCGTGAGTGTCGCAAACAGCTGTGTTCTCCACGAAGACCAGCTCGGAGTCGGTGATGTTGATTTTCAGCTCGACTGGTATCATCGCAGACACGTTGGATGCCTCGTTCTCTGGGAGTGCCACAACTTGGGCGATTCCTGGAATAGGCGCTGGTTCGGGTGCATTTAAGACCAAAAAGTCTCGGACGGCCTCCCACCAATCGAGAATAGCCGTCAGTCTCATGCTGTGCAGCAAAATTGTGGTCGATGCGTGGCCGCTTCTTCTGCGATGGTGAACCTCGGCCTGCACGCGATCTTCGAGGCCTTTGGAGTTCCTCAAGGGCTGCAATATTCCAGTGAATACGTTCGATCGCCTGTGAACAGGTTCGTCGTGAAATCTTGTGTCGGTAACCAATATTTCTTGAGAAACCAAATCAATGTCTTGAGACCCATCGCTCAACGAATCCAGAGTCAGTCGTGATTTGATAAAATTAACGCAGGCAAGGGCGGCCAATCCGTGATTGGGGTGAACTTTTACGGTGACGTTTACTAATTCTAATCTTATGCAAGTTTTGGTCCAGACTTTCTCGGATTCGTCTTCAGTTATCAAGGCGTACTCGACGGTGTTGTTCAGATCTTGCATGAACAAACGGAGGTCGTCCAAATTCTCACCGATGTTGTAGGACAACAATCCACGAATCAACATATACTGAGCAGGATCCAAGGCGCAATCCATAGTCGACAAAGTTCCATGTATACTGAAATCTGGAATATCTCGGCTGATGTAAATGTCCAGATTTCTCTCCATTCGCAATTTCAGGTGGCACTTCTCGGTCAATAAGGAGGACCCCAGTCTCTGAATGAGGTACCCTCCAATCACCAGGTCGTTCACATTATCACTTTCGTCGTCGCATTTCGTTCTCTGGGCCGCGTAAACATCCATGTTGACCATCTCCAGGAACATAACTTCTAGAAGACACTCCGGTACGCTCTCGGAAAATTGAAAAATATTGTGTGCCGTCAGCTCTCCAAGGTCTAGCAGTAAAAGCTCTTCGGATCTCGAACTAACGGGAAGAAGTATCACAGGGGCACCAGCCTGCAGTTCCAGCGATAATCTCATTTTTCTTCTGTTCACATCGATCACGGCGCCCGCGCCGGACCTCAAGTTGGCCATTATCGTCCACAGCTGAGAAAAGTGGCCGAAGAAAGCTTGCAGTTCCGCGATAAATCTCTGAGTATGCACATAATGCACCGCGGACATCTCCAGTTTGAGCTGAGCGTCGTGAGGCATCTCGCTAGAATTCGCGTAGCTCAAATATTGAAAATTCAGAGCTTTCCTGCCGGACGAGAGGAATCTCTCTCTATAAAATTTTCCATGCGGGGTGAGATCTAGGAGAGACATTGACCCCAAAGAACCGGATACCTTCGTTTTGTCGGATGTCTTCAAGATGTGCATGGTCGCGTTGGATACATTCGCTTTGGCTATCTCGCGCTCGGATTGCGTTAGAACCAAAGTCAGAGACCTCACTTCGATCTCCGTCTCCGATTGAGTGATTAAATTATCAACTTTATCTAGAACCATGAGGTTCTCTGTAGACCTTTGATGCATAGAAACCTCAGTTTTGACATTAGGAGTGCCTCCGAACCCAAAAAAATCGAACACGACCATCCAAGATTCGACACTGATGACCAAGTCTAGACAATTGAAGTCGACTGATACAACCTTCTGGTGAATTTGTTGATCTTCGTTTTCGCTTTCTTCAGGTTCTGTTATGGTGATACTGATGAGGACTAAATTCTCTTCACTCGTGATTGCACCAGGCGATGGAGGAGGCGTGTGGGGTGTGCCAGTAGCCGATATAGGTTTCCTACGCCAATGAGCTGGCACAGCTCCGTACAAGGCGTAAGTCTCCAATCGGTCGGGCAAACTGCCTCTACCGAAATCGTTGCGAATCTGTTGGTTATAAACGAGATTAGGACACGACGAGGATGCCACTGTCACTAGCTTGGCTCGGCTCGGGGCTGAGGACTGCATCATATACCGGTGACGAGACCCAACAGGACACAGTAAATCTTCCATCAGCAAGGAACGAAGAGACACTTGAGTGTTGGATTCGTAGCGTTGAAGTTTTTCGTACTTGGCCACAAAATCGGTCATCGATAACTCAACCAACGGCTGCTCCGAGTGAGCTTGTTTCAACTCCATACTCAGAGTGGGCAACTCGAATAACACTTTGACAGCGAAATCGAATTTCTCCGAGTAGTTTGATGTATTGTCCAACGTACTAGTCTGTTCGATCAACGGATCGGTCATTGGCATCGAAAACAGTCCGTTAATGGTATCCAGTAATTGCTCGTACTGTCCTCGAGACAACGACACTTTCAGTGGCGTCATTACGGTTCCATGAACGTGTACGACTCGACCGCTCGATAAATCGTTATCGATTAAAATACCTGGACTCTGGGCCATCGCGTTCTCCTTTTCTACAACAATTTTCAACAAAGTATCGTGCAAGATTGGCTTACCATTTTCTTTGCAGCAGTACAATTCCTCAGCTCTGAGAGGAAAACTCCTTTGAG
This sequence comes from Goniozus legneri, assembly GCA_003055095.1. Taxonomy (NCBI): domain Eukaryota; kingdom Metazoa; phylum Arthropoda; class Insecta; order Hymenoptera; family Bethylidae; genus Goniozus; species Goniozus legneri. The sequence continues at coordinate 66,270 of NCVS01000431.1, read as the reverse complement.
TTTGGTTGATATTTTTCGACGTTTCCAAAGAATATAAATTCATGTCTCGCACCTCGAGGGTCAGTCTGTGTTTCATTATAGAGCCAGAATGCGGTTCGTGTTGCAAGGACATCGTTCCCAAGTGAGCCACGAAAACCTCAGTGCTGTAAGACGATCTTGGTATAACCAGCACCGGACTGTCCAGAAGAACGTCCAGCCTCAACGACAGAGGATTCGAGTCTGGGCAGTCCAACGATATGCTAGGTAAACGTCTGCGCGCTGGTATCGACCAATCTTCAGCATTGACGAGACCAATCGCCATGTCGGTAGCAGCTGCGCTTATCTGTCTGGCAAAATTGCTCAAGTACTGTTTGAATTCGTGAGCGCACGAACGTAGCTCTGAAATCAAATGCGGTGCGTGCGTGTACCAGACACTGCCCACCCGTATTGAAATGTCAGCTATGGTTTCGGTGTAATCGGATCGCGGTGACTGCAGCATACTGCGATTTGCCGAGAAACGAAAAGCTTCAGGTTGATTCGTTAAGCTGGTGAAATGTTCCAGGGGATACTGAGGAGGATCCGCGAGGGGGTCTCGACCGACGCTCAGAATTCGTTGATGCAGCTTGCCGGTCGTTGTTTGATCCAAAACTTGAAGCCCACCGAGGGATCCTGAAACCGACGTATTGGTTGATAGCGTGGCTTGTATTCTCGCATCGGTCATAGTGGCAGTAGCTATTTTCTGTCCGATCAAAAGACTGTCGTGCATCACAGCACGTAGCAGCAAAACGTTCAATCTGTGGAAATCAAAAGTAATCTCGGTCCTCGCTGGCACGCTCGTCTCCAAAACAAGATTCGACAACGAGCCTTGTCTCTCTCCGGTGCTCCTTTTGTTCCTACGCGAGGGCGATATTCTTCTGAAGAATCCCATCAGTTCTACTATCGTTTCCTGATTCGCTATTATGTCCAAGTTGTTAAATTGTATGTTGGCTACTCTCAATATTTCAGTAGCATCGTACACCAGAGTCAACTCGATAACGATCAGAGCTTCGGTGTCCAACTTGTCCAAGCCGATCAGAGAATTGTTCCTCGATGATTTCGAGTTCTTCGTGTCGTAGGCTAAATTTGATAGAGCCCTGGTCAAAGCGACTGGCGAGGTTAGCCGCTTTGGTATTCCAGGCTCTGGTGAACCAGGCGAGACTGGGGACACCGGGGAGGTCGGTTCGGAGTCTCTTATACTTCCAGACACACTGTCCATGCCGACGTGCTTGTGACTAGCAACGAGCAGTTCGAAATCGGGGCCGTACGTTTGCAGAGCATCGACGAGCAGCAGTCCGTGAACCGACAGCGAGATGTTCAGGTCCATCGTTCGTCTGCTGAGGGCCGCCCGAACGCCGGACACTTGAAGCTCGGCGACGCTCCTCCCTCGCGATTGCAATTCGAAGGCCATCTGGTTGACTATAAATTGAACCATTATCGCGTGGCTCACTGTCCTGTCGCCGACCTCCTCCTTCTTAGGACTCTCGGGTTCTAAATCTACATAGCTGCTCTGCGGGATTCCTGCCGATCTTGAGAAACTCGACAGTAGGTAATACATCAATCTTATTGTCTCGACTTTCTGCTCGTTCACGTGAACGACCAGTCTTGGCAAGTTACCGGACACAGTCACCGAAGGAAAATTCGGATCCGAAGTCGTAACTATTCTCTTTTCGATTTGCAGTGATATGTTGAAACGTTCCAATACGTGCAGTGTCGACATTCCTCTTGTTCGTACGTGTTTCCAATTATCCTTTACCTTACCCACTAAAATTTGTAAGTCGTACAGATGTATCGAGTATTGATCGTATAGTTTTTGATGCAACTCCGATTCCGATAAAGATTGAATGTCTGGTACGGAACCATTTTCTTCGCTCCCGGGCGGAGTGGAACATGGGGTTTCGAATCGTTCGTCATCTTCGTCGCTGTTCATCGAGCCTGGTTTTAAAACCACACCGTTATTTTGTACGTTATTGGACAGATGTAGCCTTCCAAAATCTACTACGATAACGGCAGCATTGGAATCGACAAAATTCTCGACGAGTAATATTTGGGGAGCCGATATGTTAAACTGTAAATCCCACGAAGATCGGTAAACAAAATCTCCATCCAAAATTTGTTCCCAATTTTTCATCAACTGTTTTCGCGTACGTCGTTTCATTGCTTGTAACCTTTGATTTGAAGTATGTCGGTGTGGTTTGCATAAAAAATCGATTAACCAGTAAATCGTTCGAGGATTATAAACTACATCCAACGATTTTGAATTCACATGCAGAGAATGATCGACATTTGTATACAAAGGTTTCTTCTCGTAGATTAATTCGAAGAGATGTTGAGGAGCTTGAGTGGTCAATTTTTCCGACGAGCCACGCACCCTCGATGTGACGGTAGACACAGTTTGTGGCTGTATTAACACAGGAAAAGTCGAATTCTCGGTTAAATTGTCGTGCAAGTAAAGAGCGCCTAAACTGATAGAAAATTTATGAGATCCAAATCTGGGTCGTGATTCGTAGCCCAAATTAACTCTCTCGAACTGTAACTTGATTATCTCCTTGCCGGCTTGATCAGCCGTAGATGACGAACACAGCGATATCGCACCTTTTGATAATGTAAAAAGAAACTGACCGAGCACGGTATCGCGACGTAGTAAAGTATCATCATCGATCGTGTCTGCTAAAACATCTAACAGTTCTCCGTCAAACGTAGAGGTATTGTTCTGCGTATTATTGTGCGGGGATTTAGAATACCAGCCCCACCATTGTGGAAACCACTGTTCGAGCATACCACGAGGTTGTGGAACATTTTTATCGTCTAATTGAGTATTTTTGGGCGGTCTTATTTTATTCATCGCAATTTCCCTCAATACTCGAAGTTCTTCGAATGAATGCTCTTTTTCAACTTTATCCTTCAACATCTTCGACTCTTGTGGTAAAATTGACGTAGGAGTTCCTGAAATATCAAAGGAATTATATAAAAATAGTAAAAAATAAATATTGCGATCTTACCTAATAATTTAACGCAAATTTCAACGTATTTAACATTATCTTTTCCTCGAGAAATTATGTCTTCCCATGTAGATTTTCGTTTAAACGCATCTTTGCCAATGTGACATTGTACAGCATATTTCCACCAATCTCGAGGATTTTCACTAACAGATCCCTTTGGACGACATAATCTTTGGTGTTTTTGACGATCTATTTCTTCTAACTTTTTTATGCATTTTACCATTTGATCGTATTGCGACTGTAAAAATATAATATGTAAATTTTTAATATTTCAAAAAACATTATTTTTTAAATTCAATACATGTTATCTTACATCTGTGATAATAATTGGTACTTCATCTAAAAGTAAATCTAATACAAATCTTGGTTTATTAATGGATCTTAACGGCCTTTCTGATCTGTCTCTTTTAATATGAGCTCTTGCATTTACTGGAGGTAGAACATAACTTTTCTTAATATTTTTTGATTCGCTCATTGCAACCTATACATAAATGATATACAAGTAATGATATATCATAAATTAATTTCTTTGCAAATATCCAATTTAACATACAGCAAGTTCTCCAAGACTCAATTTGCTAAAAAGATTATCCTTGTTAAAATGATCCCAATACACAGAAAGTCCATTTAATTCCATCAGTTTGAAAGATGCATCTGTCAAATTCCAAGATGTAGATCCTGGTAACCAACTGGCATCGCAACTTTGAGCAGTCAGCCCACCAATGGTTACACCCAAAGCAATACTAGTATCTAAACAGAATTTTATTTTCTGTAATACAAGACATACTGAAAAAAACAGTGGGATATATTTCATTATACCATCTGATAGGGTTAAGCAGTCTTCGTATCTTATATGAACATCTTTTATGTTCAATTGTAAATTTTCGACGATATTTGTTACTAAAGAGGTACCATAATTCATCCATGAACTGTAACTGGTAGCGTAATAACCAGGATCTCTTTCGGTTTCTGATCTCCATCTTGTCTCTATTGCATCTAATCTACTGAGTTTATAATCGAGTATGGCTTGTTCCTCTGCTACTGTATCATACTATTAAATAAATACAATCGATTATAAAAACTGGTACATTTACACACACATATATACAAATATATATATAGTAATTTTAATTCATCCTTCAAAATTAATAAGTAAACTTACTTCATGCAAGCTTATTGGTCCAATAACAACGTATAATTGTTCAATACCTATTACCCATGATGCAGTTCTAATCTGTCTAACAGGTACTTGCAATTTAACTTTCCCAATAAATCCTGCTTTTATCTCAATTGGTAAGCCAATATGACATAACGCTTCTCGTTTCAGAGGTAAATTTTCAAGTTCAACTTCACCTATTCAAATTGAAATATAAAGAGATAATGAGTCATATACTTAAGACAAGGATGAATTTTTAAATGATAAGATCATCATGACAAATCATTTAAGATGGTAACAATAAAAACTAATGATTGATATGAAAATACTGTTATTACTATTTTTAGATTATATTTAAATAATATCATTATAACAATTTGACACAAATAAACCAAAAAATATAGTAAAATAATAGTAATAATAATAATAATAGTAGTAGTAGTAGTAGTAGTTGTAGTAGTAGTAATAGTAATAATTAGTTTCTTAAATTTAATAATATTTTCATAAATAATTTTGGCAATACAATTTATCAATAACAAACAAAAGAATATAATTTTTTAATCTTTATGCAAAAAGTAGTTTATGATTTTTCTAATTAAAATAATTTTCTCATTCTTATTAACAAAAATTATGAACAAAACATAACCTCACCTGACAGCAGAGCTATGCTCAATTGATCGGTATTCAAATTTTCCACATATTTTCCTAAATAATTATTCAAGACCCAAGCGACGAGTCCTTCTAACATCTTGCGATTTACGTCGCAATTACAGGAACTGTCACAACGTTATTATATACAGGAATATACATGAATCTTCATAACAGGTTATGTTATTCAGACATGAATGTAATAAATAGACAAAAATAACAGCATCACTATTTTATATTACACAAGAGTAAAAATTCGGCTGAAACGGAAACTTTTCTATTTCACGCCTCTCCAAATTTACTATAACTGTTTAAAATACTTGTCATTTGCAATTGAAATCATAACGGACTTTTGCTTTCAACCATCGTCTGATGTTTTTGATCACAATAGTACAATCTGTTATTCTTGCCGGGATCTCGCGAATGCGATGATTTAACTTTTATAAATGAAATTTTTATTACTTAAATAATAAGATATCACTTACCAGTCTACGTTTCTTACGTAATTGTAGTAAAATGATTATATTTTTGAATTTAAATAATATGATTCAATGTAAATCAAGCAATACATTTTAAAAGTTAAACATAGAAGAGAAATTCTACTTTTTTATCGTCGTTAATCGTAGGGAAATGTCATTAATAAATAATTCATAGACTTTCACATTTCAGTCATTTTCTGAAAATAAATGTATGCACATACAAAATACATTATTGATCTTTTTCATTTTTTTAATAAGATAAATTTGTTCATTATATACTTCTCATATTATAGATGTTTGAGTATTTAGTTTATTGTTAAGTTTATTGGGGTATTCTAAAAATAGAGATAATTGAAATGCTGATAAAATACATCCCATGAAATTTGGTATCTGGATGAATAGATCTCCCAAAATACATCCATAAGCGTACCATTGACAAGACACGATGAGTGAAGCCACGATAACAGGAAATGGTAAACTTTCGGCACTTTTGACTCTGATTACATGCGCCTAGAAAGATATATTACCAAATATGTTATTCCATTTTAATGATATAAATAATAAATTGTACCTACCAACATAGATAATGGAGACGCGAAAAACAGTACAGTGGCAATACAACACAATAAGCCTATCCTAACTATAGCAAAAGGCCTGTCATCCTCATAAATACTATAAAAATATTCAAATGCCAAAAAGCATGTTGCTAACACAAATAGTCTTATAGTCGTTGACTTTTTGACACTGAATAGACAAAATATGATAACATAAGCAACTTGGAGTATCGTTCCAAACGCATTTACCAATACAACAAATATATCACCGATCAAAATACCATATCGTAACCATAAACTGCATCTGTAAAAAAATTTATCAGTGATGAAATTAAATTAGAAATAAACAGTGATATTTACGATATATAGCATGTTATGAATGCTAATGCTGATGAATCACCTGTTGTACCATTTTTTATAAATTTTCTACATACAAGCCTAGAAAGAAAAAAATTTAGAAATTATATTTTTAGGCATTAAAAAGATACATATTTCAATAAGAATACGTCAACTGTCATTTGTCAGTGACTACTAATCAAATTAAAATTTGATAAACACTTACGTTCCGGCTAAAAATTGCAAAACTGTACAAATGGATGCAGACGTTGCCAAAATACTTTTGACGGTTTCCGACGTCATTATCAATAGTGTACAGGTTGCTAAATTACAAATAAAACCACAATTTTTAACTTTCTCAATTCCGTACTCGAACTCCCGATCCCTCGTACAACGCACGCTCCGCGCCCTCTGCCGTTGAGCGAGTGTAATTCATTACTAGGTACAAGTAGATTTCATTTTTTACAGTTATATCTCTTTGGTTTTATTATAACGAATTCATCTCTACTATTAAACAATACATATAAGGAATATAACATTTCAATCAATTCTTCAAGTAAAAGGGACGACTAATGTAAGTATCAATATCAAAATAAAAGAAACCATATGCATATTGCGTACTATTTAACCAAATGATTACAAAACAAGTCAGACAATTCCTTAGTCCAAATGAATTATCGTTTTGAATTATTAAGCTGATAATAATTTGACTTTCTTTTATATAAATTAGGATATAGAAAGTTAAATTTTTAAGGTGACCTCTAAATGATTATTGCATTATTAATTCACAGTTTGACTTATATTTGGTTATACTACTGAGATATTTCAAATTTCTTTTATGGTTCATAGAAATAAGCAGTTACAAAAAATTTATTTTTCATATGAACTATTTTTATTAAATACAATTTTCTATAATAAAATTCGTATGCTTGAGTTAAAAAGAAATTAACAAATAAGTATTCCTATAATATTTCAACACTAAATAATTCGAATAAAAAAAATCTGCGACCGTTATTTGTTGGTTTCGAGTTATATTAGTTATACTAATACACAGTAGCTCTTGCCTTCGTCGGATTTAGAAGGGATCTCTAGAGATCCCGATCTTGCTACACTGCTGGCAGGAATGGTGATGCTCAAATCCTCCTTTAGAACGTCGAGGGGGTTAGGTTCTTCGAGCGGACAGGTTAAATGTTTGACGAATGTTCCCTGTAAAATGAATAGTTGATGAATATTCAAAAAAATTATATATTTCTTTGAAATTTTACCTCGCTATCTTTAACTCCTGCTTCTGAACCACTTATCCTTATATAAAGCAGTACGAGAGGTTCTTCGAACCTAAGTGATTGCACAGTATCACAACGTTGATCAGTCCTTTCGATAATTAGGTCCCAATTTTTAAAGTCTGTCGAAGTCTCAAGCTTATATGAGTATGGCTGTCGGTTACGGGTCGACATTAAGAATCTGTAAGAATAGCGTTGTAATTATTAATTAATGCAATAATTTAAAAAGTCTTGACAATAAAAATTTCAACTCACTCCAAAGAACTTATCGCGTAAGGTTGGTTCATATGATAAATGATGGCTTTGGAAGGAAACCAAACATCTTTCCACTCCACATCAGACGTGTCAAATTTAACTGGTCTGCGCGCCCTGAAATAGATTAAAAAATTTTTTTAAATTATATTATTTCTTAAATTTTGAAAAATAATTATTATATTTCTTACCGTTCGATATAATCGCGTTTGTACTCTATTGGTATCTCCACACCCACATTGCGCCTAGGTACCACTATTCCGTTGAAGAATTCAACACTCTGGCTCTGATAAGAGCAACCGAAATGAGTGAGACCGAAATAAGATTTCTTCGCGCCATCTCCATAAATAATTCTGATGTATTTTGCTTTTCTTGGTTGAAAATGTAAGTGTTGCCATCCGTGACATTTGTATTGCGTGTGATCTGCTACTGTAGCCCACTTTTTCGTGTCCATCGACACCTGATTAAAAAAATTAATCAATTACAATAAAATTATTCGTAATTTCAAAGAGTAAAAAAAATTAAACGAGTCTTACCTCGATGTAGTATGAACAACATGTCTTATTGGGCAACTGCATTTGTATGTAATTTATCAACAAACTCCGTTCCAGCTCGATGGTCATGGTTCTATTGGAGGTTTTCACACTGCACGAGAAAAATTTCACTATTATTGAATGTTCAACTCGAGGATCGTCATATTCATTAATTTAACTCAAAGCTATACATACCTTATAGGGGGATGAAATTCCGCGTCTATGGTTTTAAAATTGCGCATTTGTTCGCTGAAATGGTGGATCGCTTTTTCGTCCACATAAATACCTTCACGAGGATTCACGACTTCTTCATTTATTTCAACTGGCAGGTATCCCATTCGCTCGACGATCGCTTCCATTTGCTCCTTCGGTATCAATTGGAATCTCACTCTGCTTACTGGAAATTTTAATTATGCAATTTTCAAATATCGTAAGTAGTTTTCAATTTATTAATTAGGTAATTAAAATATCAACAAACCTAACACGTGTTTTTTATCGCAACTAGGATTTGCGTCCATCCAGCGCATAACCGCCTGAAATATATCAATTTCGGGTGCACAGAAATCGTCGTTTTCTAGTAGTCGAAGTACAGCGTCTACATTCAAACGTACAAAGTCCTCCGTTTTCAGGATCTCCCATGCGTATTCGTTGATATATTTGATGCAAGCCTAGATTGACGGAATCGAAATAATTAATATAATTTTATAAGTAACGAAGAATGAAAATTACAAAAATACCTTCTTCAAAGACTCGACGACATGCGACTCTGCAATTTGGTACATCGCGCAGGCATTTTCAAAATTCAAACGAGTTGGTAAATAATTTGCCAATAATTCTTCAACTTTTAGTAAGGTGAATCGAACCGCTATATCGAAAGCTTCCGCAAGTTCCTGTTGAGAACAGAAATAATTAATTTTTTAATTTTTGTTTAATATGAATGATAAATTGTTTAAATTGTTTGGTTCTCACATCATTGCTCATATCTTTCAGACTTATGCTTCCTGTGTACAAGTACTTCAGTACGATTTTAAAAGCTCCCAAGTCTACATCCTTCAATTCGATTTCCCTCTCAGAAGCGTCTTTCAATTTTCCATAGAGTGAAAAACGGAAATATTTACTATGCGAAGCAAGTAAAAATTTATGAACAGGGATTTTCTCCCCTTCTATTATAAATGTGAGATCCGAGAGTTCTTCCGACAAGTAATACTCCTCAAAGTAATGACTGTTTTCGGCTGGTTTGATATCGCCATACTGAGATTCGCAATGGTCGAAAAGAACATCTGTGTATGACATCTTGATTCTCTTCAATATATTTTTTTATCAAATTGACAAAAAAAGTAGCCTGAAAAATAAACGATTCACTATAAATTAAATCATGCAAACTCCACCGTTTGAAAAATTCATATAAAAAAATTAAATATACTCAAATAATTTTCATATCAACTAAAATCAATTTAATTAGTAACACTCATTAGTCAAAATAAACAACTTAATTTGATAAATAAACACGTGGTTAATTGAATAAGCCAAAGTAACGTAACTTTGTATCATTTAAAGGTACTCGCAACGAACAATATCCTCTGCTGGAGTCCCAGAAGACGATCGAGCCGGCGAACCTGGCGTGTCCACGTTCAGCCATCTGCGTTAGAAACATCGCGTCCTGACAGAATTAAAATTTAAACGTCGACATCGACCTCATGTAAGTAAAATTTAATTTAAAAATATAGAAGCGGAATTCTTTACTCTCAACAATAGTTAATAAATTATTTCGTACAATTGCTTTTTTTAGTGAAGATTTATAATAACAATTTTCAAATTTCAGTTTACTCACCCTTTTGGAACAGTTATCGCTGCTGCTGTTGATAACTGGATAAACAATTGTTGCACAAATCGAAATCACGGAAAAAATCACTTTATAAACTTGTATCACTCTGAGGTCCTCGGAGCACCCAAACGATATTGACTGATCGAGAGCCAGAAGAACACTGACCTGATTTAGTCGAGGTATGCTGTGCAACGATTCAAGGGTTCGGGGTAATGTTAGAAACTTCGGTTTTAACAACACCTACTTTGTATCTTCAACTACTTCACAGGGACTAATTACGATCCTCACTTTTGTATTTTGATCTTCCACTCTACGGGGGGTTGACCTTGGCGTACCTAGATTTGTCGTGCCCGAAATCATAAAGGATGAAACCTTCGTGCGTACTATGCAGTCGAGCCTTTCGAGCAGGTATAAATTTATATTTGAATGAAAGGACTACAAAATTTGTTGAAATTAGGATATGAAAAATCAAATTTTTAAGGTGACCTCTTCTCTCTCTACATGATTATAGCATTATTGAGTTACGGTTTGACTTATATTTGGATACACAGCTGAGATATTTCAGAATGTTTCTTATGGTTCATACAAATAAATAGTGATAGAAATCTTATCTTTCAGATAAAGCATTTTTATTGAATACAGGTTTCTATAATAATTTTAACACTAAATAATTCCAATAATAATAATCTGCGAACTGTAACCGTTATTGGTTGCCTATTTGTTGTTTTGTGTTTTGCCAGCACTCGGGCGCAATCAATTAATCGTTCGTTTTCACTGGTCTCATTCCACCGATTTGACTAGAATGTTTACTTCATCTTTCGAATCGGCAGTATCGGTGAAGCTCAAATCCTCCTTTATAACGTCGAGTAGTTTAGGTTCTTTGAGCGGACACGCGAAATGTTTAATGAATGTTCCCTGTAAAATAAATAGTTGATGAATATTCGAAGAAAATTATATATTTCGTTGAAATTTTACCTCGCTATTTTTAACTCCTACTTCTACCCCAGTTATCTTTATATAAAGCAGTACGAGAGGGTTTTCGAACCTAAACGATTGCATAGTTTCACAACTCTGATCAGTCTTTTCGATAATTAGATTCCATTTTTTAAAGTCTGTCGAAGTCTCAAGCTTATATGAGTATGGCTGTCGGTTACGGGTCGACATTAAGAATCTGTAAGAATTGCGTTGTTGTAGTAATTATTAATTGATGCAATAATTTGAAAAATCTTGACGATAACAAATTTCAACTCACTCCAAAGAACTTATCGCATAAGGTTGGTTCATATGATAAATGATGGCTTTGGAAGGAAACAAAACATCTTCACACTCCACATCAGACGGACCAAACATAACTGATTTGATCGACCTATAATAAATTAAAAGAATTTAGAAAAAAATTGTATTATTTCTTAAATTCTAGAAAATTTCGATGAAAAATAATTATTATATTTCTTACCGTTCGATATAATCGCGTTTGTACTCTATTGGTATATCCGCACCTGTATTGCGCCTAGGTACCACTATTCCATTGAAAAATTCAACACTTTGGCTCTGAAAAGAGCAAATAAAACGATTGATACCAAGACAAGATTTTATTGCGTCTTCTCCATAAACAATTCTGATGTATTTTGCTTTTCTTGGTTGAAAATGTAAGTGTTGCCATCCGTGACATCTATATTGCGTGTGATCTACTACTGGAGCCCATTTTTTCTTGTTCATCGATACCTAATTAATTAAAATTAATCAGTTACAATAAAATTATTCATAATTTCAAAGAGTAAAAAAAATTAAACGAGTCTTACCTCGATGTAGTAACTATAACATGCGTTAATGGGCAAGTGTATTTGTATGTAATTTATCAACAAACTCCGTTCCAGCTCGATGGTTAAGGTTCTCTTCGGCGTGTCCGATTCTACGGTGGTGTTCACACTGCTCGAAAAAAATTTCAGTATTATTAAACGATGAATTCGAGGATCGTCAAATTTAATTCATCAATTCAACTCAAAGATATACATACCGCATAGGGGGATAAAAGTCCGGACCTCTGATTCTAAAATTGTGCAAATGTCCACTAAAGAGCTGGGTCACTTCTTCGTCCACATAAATACCATCACGAGGACTTACGACTTTTTTATCCATTTCAACTGAAAGATATTCCATTGGCTCGACTATCGCTTTCATTTGTTCCTCTGGTATCAATTGGAATCTCACTCTGCTCACTAGAAATTTTAATTATGCAATTTTCAAATATCGTAAGCTGTTTTCAACGTATTGATTAGGTAATTAAAATATCAACAAACCTAACAAGTGTTTTTTATCGCAATTAGGATTTGCGGTCATCCAGCGCATAACCGCCTGAAATATATCAATTTCGGGTGCACAGAAATCGTCGTTTTCTAGTAGTCGAAGTACAGTGTCTACATTCAAACGTACAAAGTCCTCCGTTTTCAGGATCTCCCATGCATATTCGTTGATATATTTGATGCAAGCCTAGATTATCGGATTCGAAATAATTAATATAATTTTATAAGTAACGAAAAATGAAAATTACAAAAATACCTTCATCAAAGTCTCGATACGATGCGTCTCCGCAATTTGGTATATCGCGCATACGTTTTCAAAAGTTAAACGAGCGGGCAGATAATTTGCCAATAATTCTTCAACTTTTACGAAGTTGAATCGAACCGCTATGCGGAAAGCTTTCACGAGTTCCTATTGAAAATAGAAATAATTAATTTTTTGATTTTCGTTTGATATGAATGAAATATTGTTTAGATGACCTGATACTCACATCGTTGCTCATTTCTTTCGCACTTATGCTTCCTGTGTACAAGTACTTCAGTATGATTTTGAAAGCTCCCACGTCGACATCCTTCAGTTCGATTTCCTTCTCAGAAGAATCTTTCGCCGTTCCGCCGGGTAAACATTCGGAAGATTCGGTATGCGAAACCAGTAAAAATTTATGAACAGGAATTTTCTCCCCTCCTATTATCAATGTGAGATCCGAAAGTTTTTTCGACAAGTAAAACTCCTTAAAATAATGACCGTTTTCGGCAGGTTCGATCTCGCCATACTGAGATTCGCAATGGTCGAAAAGAACGTCAGTGTACGACATCTTGATTCTCTTCAATATATTGTTTCATCAAATTGACAAAAAAAGTAGCCTGAAAAATAAATGATTCACTATAAATTATATCATGCAAACTCCACCGTTTGAAAAATTTATATAAAAAAATTAAATATTCTCAAATAATTTCCATATCAACTAAAATCAATTTAATTAGTAACACTCATTAGTCAAAATAAACAACTTAATTTAATGATAAACACGTGGTTAATTGAATAAGCCAATGTAACGTAACTTTCTATCATTTAAAGGTACTCGCAACGAACAATATCCTCTGCTGGAGTCCCAGAAGACGATCGAGCCGGCGAACCTGGCGCGTCCACGTGCAGCCATGTGTGTTAGAAACATCGCGTCCTGACAGAATTAAAATTCAAACGTCGAAATCGACCTCATGTAAGTAAAATTTAATGTGAAAATGTAGAAGCGAAATTCTTTATTCTCAACAATAGTTGATAAATTATTTGGTACGATTGCTTTTTTTATAAGTAATTGAAAATTTTTACTAATAATTTTCAAATTTCAGTTTACTCACCCCTTTTGAAGAGTTACTGCAGCTGTTGATAACTGGATAAACAATTGTTGCACAAAACGAAATCACGAAAAAAAATCACTTTATACACTTGTATCACTCTGAGGTCCTCGGAGCACCCAAACGATATTGACTGATCGAGAGTCGGAAGAAGACTGACCTGACTTAGTTGAGGTATGCTGTGCAAAGATGCAAGGTTTTGGGGGTAGTATTAGAAACTTCAATTTTAACAACATCTATTTTGTATCTTCAACTACTCCACAGGGACTAATTGCGATCCTTACTTTTGTATTTTGATTTTCCTCTCAACGGGGGTTGACCTTGACGTACCTCGATTTTATGTGACCGAAATTTTAAGGGATGGAACTTTTGTGCGCACTATGCTTCCGAGCCTTTCGAGCTGGTATGACTTTCTATTTGAATGAAAAGACTGCAGAATTTGTTGAAGGTCTTTTTGTAATTATTATACATGCGAGAAGCAATGGAATTGAAAAATTCATTTACCGAACTCACTTACTCGCTATTACGTTAAACAACTGATTAAAAATGTATTTTAATGACTTCAATGATTTTTCGTGAAGTTAGGAAATCGCTCTTTTTTTTGGTAAAAAGACAAATCTTTCAAGTTGCACGCGCAGGTTATTAACAAGGGCCTTTGTAGTACAGAGTCTAAACTCGGTACAGGCAGAGCCCCCAAGATAAACAAAATACATTCACTAGACATGGATAAACTATTTTTTATTAAATACAATTTTCTATAATAATTTAAAAATTCATATGCTTGAGTTAAAAAGATATGTAGAAATAAGTATTTCTATAATATTAGAGCATTAAATAATTCTAATAATAATAATCTGCGAACTGCAATCGTCATTTGTTGGCTATTTGTTGTTTTGTGTTTTGCTAGCTGTTGGGTGCAAACAATTAATCGTTCGTTTTCACTTGTCTCATTCCACCGATTTGACTAGAATATTATTTACTTCATCTTTCGAATCGGCAGTATCTGTGGAACTCAAATCCTCCTTATTGAACTTCGGAAGGGTTAGGTTCTTCGACCGGACACGCGAAATGTTTAATGAATGTTCCCTGTAAAATAAATAGTTGATGAATATTCGAAAAAAATTATATATTTCGTTGAAATTTTACCTCGCTATTTTTAACTCCTACTTCTAATCCAATTATCCTTATATAAAGCAGTACGAGAGGTTTTTCGAACCTAAACGATTGCATAGTTTCACAACTTTGATCAGTCCTTACGATGATTAGGTTCCAATTTATAGAGTCGTTCGAAATCTCAAGCTTATATGAGTATGGCTGGCCACTACGGGTTGACATCAAGAATCTGTAAGAATAGCGTTGTTGTAGTAAATATTAATTGATGCAATAATTTGAAGAGTCTTGACGATAACAAATTTCAACTCACTCCAAAGAACTTATCGCGTAAGGTTGGTTCATATGATAAATAATGACTTTGGAAGGAAACAAAACATCGTTACCCTCCACATCAGGCGAGTCAAGTAGAACTGGTATGAGCGACCTAAAATAAATTAAAAAAATTAAAAAAAAAATTATATTATTCCTTTAATTTTATAAAATTTCGATAAAAAATAATTATTATATTTCTTACCGTCCAATATAATTGCGTTTGTATCCTACTGGTATATCAACACCTATATTGCGCCTAGGTACCACTATTCCCTCGAAAAACTCAACGTGTTGGCTCTGATAAGCGCTATTGAAATGTCTGACACATAAACGTGATTGCGTTCCTTCTTTATGAACAACTCTGATGTATTTTGCTTTTCTTGGTGAAAAATGTAAGTGTTGCCATCCGTGACATTTGTATTGCGTGTGATCTACTACTCTATCCCACTTTTTCGTGTCCATCGACACCTAATTAAAAAAATTAATCAGTTACAATGAAATTATAGATCAATTCGAAGAGAAAAAAAAAATTAAACGATTCCTACCTCGATGTAGTAAGGACGACATTTATTACTGGGCAAGAGCAATTGCATTTCTATGTGGTTTATCAACAAACTCCGTTTCAGCTCGACGATAAAGTCTCCCTCGCTCCTGCATGATTCTAAGAAGGTTCTCACACTGCTCGAGAAAAATTTCAGTATTAGTGAATGTACAACTCGAGGATCGTCAAATTCATTAATTTAACTCAAAGATATACGCACCACACAGGGGGATATAAGTCCGCATCTCTGATTTTAGAATTGTGCAAACGATCTCTAAAAAGCTCGCTCGCTCTTTGATCCACATAAATACCTTCACGAAGACTTTCGACATTTTTATTTACTTCAACTAGACGATATCCCATTGGCTCGACTATCGCTTTCAGTTGCTCCTCTGGTATCAATTGGAATCTCACTCTGCTCACTAGAAATTTTAATTATGCAATTTTCAAATATCGTAAGCAGTTTTCAATTTATTGATTAGGTAATTAAAATATCAACAAACCTAACAAGTTTTTTTTTCTGCAATAAGGATTTGCGTTCATCCAGCGTATCACCGCCCGAAATATATCAATTTCGGGAGCACAAAACTCGTCATCTGCTAGTAGTCGAAGTACATTGTCTACATTCAAACGTACAAAGTCCTCCGTTTTCAGGATCTCCCATCCATATTCGTTGATATATCTGACGCAAGCCTAGATTATCGGATTTGGAACGATTAGTACAACTTTATAAGTAACGAAAAATGAAAATTACAAAAATACCTTCATCAAAGTCTGGACATGATGCGTGTGTGCAATTTGGTACATCGCGCAAGCGTTTTCAAAAGTTAAACGAGTTGATAGATAATATGCTAATAATTTTTCAATTTTTACGATGTTAAATCGCATCGCTATGTAGAGAGCTTCCACGAGTTCCTATTGAGAATAGAAATAATTAATTTTTTAATTTTTGTTTAACATGAATGATAAATTGTTTAGATGATCTGATACTCACATCATTGTTCATATCTGTCAGACTTATGCCTCCTGTGTACATGTACTTCAGTATGATTTTGAAAATTTCCAAGTCCACATCCTCCAGTTCAATTTCCTTTTCAGATGATTCTTTCATCGTTCCACAAAGTAAACAATCGAAATATTTAGTATGTGAAACAAGTAAAAATTTATGAACCGGAATTTTCTCCCCTTCTATTATCAATGTGAGATCCGAAAGTTCTTCCGACAAGTAAAACTTCCTAAAGTAATGACCTCTTTCGGCAGGTTTGATTTGGCAATACCGCGATTTCCAGTGGTCGAAAAGTACGTCAGTGTACGACATCTTGATTCTCTTCAATATATTGTTTTATCAAATTAACAAAAGAAGTAGCCTGAAAAATAAACGATTCACTATAAATTAAATCATGCAAACTCCACCGTTTGAAAAATACATATAAAAAATCGACTATACTCAAATAATTTTTATAAATTATATGGTCCTAAACTTTAACTACTATCTGATTGAAAACAACACAAAAAACTTTGATCAATAAATTTTATATCAACTAAAATCAAGTTAATTAGTAACACTCATTAGTCGAAATAAACAACTTAATTCTTTTGTTGTCAGTAAATAAATAAACACGTATTAAATTTAATAAGCCAAAGTAACGTAACCCGGTATCATTCAAAGGTACTCGCAGCAAGTAAACAATATCTTTGACGCGGTCTCGTGCAGCCACGTGCGTTAGAAACATCGCGTCCTGACAGAATTAAAATTTAAACGTCGACATCGACCTCATGTAAGTGAAATTTAATTTAAAAATATAGAAGCGGAATTCTTTACTCTCAACAATAGTTAATAAATTATTTCGTACAATTGCTTTTTTTAGTGAAGATTTATAATAACAATTTTCAAATTTCAGTTTACTCACCCTTTTGGAAGAGTTATTGCTGCTGCTGTTGATAACTGGATAAACAATTGTTGCACAATACGAAATTACGGAAAAAATCAGTGTAAAAACTTGTACAGCTCTGAGGTCCTCGGAGCATCCAAACGGTAGTGACTGATCGAGAGCCGGAAGAAGACTGACCTGACTTAGTTGAAGTATGCTGTGCAAAGATGCAAGGTTTCGGGGTAATGTTAGAAACTTCAATTTTAACAACATCTATTTTGTATCTTCAACTACTCCACAGGGACTAATTACGATCCTTACTTTTGTATTTTGATCTTTCTCTCAATGGGGGGTTGCCCTTGGAGTACCTCGATTTTACTTGAACAAAATTTTAAGGGATGGAGCTTTCGTGCGCACTATGCAGTCGAGCTTTTCGAGCAGGTATGAATTTCTATTTGGAGGAAAAAACTGCAAAATTTGTTAAAGGTCTTTTTGTAATTACGAGAAGCAATGACATTGAAAAATTTATTTATCGAACTTGCTCACTCGCTATTACGATAATCAAATGATTAAAAATGTATTTTAATGACTTGAATGATTTTTCGCGAAGTTAGGAAATCGCTCTTTTTTTGGTAAAAAGACAAATCTTTTAAGTTGCGCGCGCAGGTTATTAACAAGGGCCTTTGTAATTTAGATTCTGAACTCGGTACAGGCAGAGCCCTCATGATAAACAAAATCCATTCACTAGACATGAATAAACAATTCAATAATTTGGTTTTATTCGCTTACTCTTACTCTTTGGTTTTATTATAACGAATTTCATCTCTATTATTAATCGATACACAAAAAGAATATAACATTTCAATCAATTTTTCAAAGGAAAGAGACGACTAATGTAAGTATCAATATCAATATAAAAGAAACTATATGCCTACTATTGAAGCAAATGATTACAACACAAGTCAGACATATTCCTTGGTTCAAATAAATGATCGTTTTGAATTATTAAGCTGATAATAATTGACAGCCTTTTATAGAAGTAAGGATATGGAAAATTAAATTTTTATGGTGACCTTCTAAATGATTATTTCATTATTGAGTTACAGTTTGACTTATATTTGGAAACACAATTGAGATATTTCAAAATGTTTCTTTTGGTTCATAGAAATAAATAGTTATAGAAAATTTATCCTTCAGATGAAGTATCTTTATTAAATACAATTCTCTATAATAAAATTCGCGTGTCCTTAAGTTAAAAAGATAATAACAAATAAGTATTCCTATAATATTACAACACTAAATAACTCAAATAATAATAATCTGCGAACTGCAACCGTTATTTGTTGGTTTTTGGTTGTTTTGTGTTGTGTCATTCCTCGAGTGCAAAAGGGTTAATCGTTCGTTTTCGCTTGTCTCATTCCAACCAACCTAAAAACCACATCGGTGATGCTGCAGTGATCCTTGTTGAACTTCGACGAGGGGGAGGTTCTCTGATTGGACACGCGAAATGTTTAATGTATGTTCCCTGTAAAATAAATAGTTGATGAATATTCAAAAAAATTATATATTTCTTTAAAATTTTACCTCGCTATCTTTAACTCCTGCTTCCGAACCACTTATCCTTATATAAAGCAGTACGAGAGGTTCTTCGAACCTAAGTGATTGCATAGTTTCACAACTTTGGTCAGTCCTTTCGATAATTAGATCCCAATTTATAGCGTCCATCGAAATCTCAAGCTTATATGAGTATGGCTGGCCACTACGGGTTGACATCAAGAATCTGTAAGAATTGCGTTGTTGTAGTAATTATTAATTGATGCGATAATTTAAAAAGTCTTGACGATAAAAAATTTCAACTCACTCCAAAGAACTTATCGCATAAGGTTGGTTCATATGGTAAATGATGGCTTTGGAAGGAAACAAAACATTATTACACTCCACTTTATACGAAGGATGCACAATTGATTTCATCGACCTATAATAAATTAAAAGTTTAGAAAAAAATTGAATTATTTCTTCAATTGCATGAAATTTTGATAAAAAATAATTATTATATTTCTCACCGTTCAATATAATCGCATTTGTACAATGCATTGTACGTAGGTACCACTACTCCGTCGAAAAATTCAACACTTTCGCTATTATAAGAGCAAACGAAATTATTGATATTAATACAAGATTTCCTTGCGTCTCGTCCAAAAACTATTCTGACGTATTTTACTTTTGTTGGTGGAATATATAAGTGTTGCATTCCGTGACATTTATACTGGCTGTGATCTACTACTGTAACCCATTCCCTCTCGTTTATCGACACCTAGTTCAAAAAGTTAATCAGTTGCAATAAAATTATTCATCATTTCAAAGAGTAAAAAAAAATTAAACGATTCTTACCTCGATGTGGTAAGAACAATGTGCCTTATAATACACGGACAAGTGCATACTTAAATAATTTATCAACAAAGTCCGTTTCAGGCACATGGTTAAGGTTCTCTCCCTTCTGTTTATTGATGCGTAGACTTGCACACTGCTCGAGAAAAATTTCAGTATTATTGAAAGATCGACTCGTGGATCGTCAAATTTAATTCATTAATTCAACTCAAAAATATACATACCGCGTAAGGGGCCAATTGGACGATTCTCTCATTCTAAAATTGCACAGATGTCCATGGAAAAGATGTTGCGGTGGGTCGTCCACATAAATACCTCCACGAAAACTTTCGACTTTTTCATCTATCTCAACTGGACCGTATCCCATTGGCTCGACTATCGCTTTCATTTGCTCCTTCGGTATCAATTGGAATCTCACTCTGCTCACTAGAAATTTTAATTATGCAATTTTCAAATATCGTAAGCTGTTTTCAATGTATTGATTAGGTAATTAAAATATCAACAAACCTAACAAGTGTTTTTTATCGCAATTACGATTTGCGTCCATCCAGCGCATAACCGCCTTAAATATATCAATTTCGGGTGCACAGAAATCGTCGTTTTCTAGTAGTCGAAGTACAGCGTCTACGTTCAAACGTACAAAGTCATCCGTTTTCAGGATCTCCCATCCATATTCGTTGATATATATGACGCAAGCCTAGATTATGGGATTTGGAACGATTAGTACAACTTTATGAGTAACGAAAATTACAAAAATACCTTCATCAAAATCTCGATACGATGCGTCTGTGCGATTTGGTACATCGCGCAAGCATTTTCAAAAGTCAAACGAGTTGGCAGATAGTTTGCCAATATATCTTCAATTTTTACGAAGTAAAATCGCATCGCTATGTAGAGAGCTTCCACGAGTTCCTATTGAGAATAGAAATAATTAATTTTTGAACTTTTGTTTAATATGAATGAGAAATTGTTTAAATGGTCTGGTGCTCACATCGTTGCTCATATCTTTCGGACTTATGCTTCCTGTGTACAAGTACTTCAGTATGATTTTAAAAGCTCCCAAGTCCACATCCTTCAGTTCGATTTCATTTTCAGAAGAATCTTTCATCTTTCCACAAAGTAAACATTTGAAATATTCACTTTGTGAAACAAGTAAAACTTTATGAACAGGAATTTTCTCACCTTCTATTATCAATGTGAGATCCGAAAATTTTTCTGACAAGTAAAACTCCTTCAAATAATGACCGCTATCGGCAGGTTTGATCTCGCCATACTTAGATTTGCGACGGTCGAAAAGAACGTCTGTGTACGACATCTTGATTCTCTTCAATATCTTGTTTAATCGAATCAACAAAAAAAGTAGCCTGAAAAATAAACGATTCACTATAAATTAAATCATGCAAACTCCACCGTTTGAAAAATTTATATAAAAAAATTAAATATTCTCAAATAATTTCCATATCAACTAAAATCAATTTAATTAGTAACACTCATTAGTCAAAATAAACAACTTAATTTAATGATAAACACGTGGTTAATTGAATAAGCCAATGTAACGTAACTTTCTATCATTTAAAGGTACTCGCAACAAACAATGTCGACTGCTGAATTCCCAGAAGATGATCGAGCCGGCGAACCTGTCGCGTCCTCGTCCATCCATGTGCGTTAGAAACATCGCGTCCTGACAGAATTAAAATTTAAACGTCGACATCGACCTCATGTGAGTATAAATTTAGTTTAAAAATATAGAAACGGAATTCTTTACTCTCAACAATAGTTAATAAATTATTTCGTACAATTGCTTTTTTTAGTGAAGATTTATAATAACAATTTTCAAATTTCAGTTTACTCACTCTTTTGGAAGAGTTATTGCTGCTGCTGTTGATAACTGGATAAACAATTGTTGCACAATACGAAATTACGGAAAAAATCAGTGTAAAAACTTGTACAGCTCTGAGGTCCTCAGAGCATCCAAACGGTAGTGACTGATC
The DNA here is from genome assembly GCA_003055095.1 of Goniozus legneri. Classification (NCBI taxonomy): domain Eukaryota; kingdom Metazoa; phylum Arthropoda; class Insecta; order Hymenoptera; family Bethylidae; genus Goniozus; species Goniozus legneri. The sequence goes on along the minus strand of NCVS01000431.1, from coordinate 44,318 downwards.
GAGAGCCGGAAGAAGACTGACCTGACTTAGTTGAGGTATGCTGTGCAAAGATGCAAGGTTTCGGGGTAGTATTAGAAACTTCAATTTTAACAACATCTATTTTGTATCTTCAACTACTCAACAGGGACTAATTGCGATCCTTACTTTTGTATTTTGATCTTCCTCTCAATGGGGGTTGACCTTGGCGTACCTCGATTTTACTTGACCGAAATTTTAAGGGATGGAACTTTCGTGCGCACTATGCAGTTGATCCTTTCGAGCAGTTATGACTTTCTATTTTAATGAAAAGACTGCAAAATTTGTTCAGGGTCTTTTTGTAATTACGAGAAGCAATGACATTGAAAAATTTATTTATCGAACTTGCTCACTCGCTATTACGATAATCAAATGATTAACGCTCTTTTTTTGGTAAAAAGACAAATCTTTTAAGTTGCGCGCGCAGTGTATTAACAAGGGCCTCTGTAGTACAGAGTCTGAACTCGGTACATGCAGAGCCCTCATGATAAACAAAATACATTCACTAGACATGAATAAAAAATTCGATAAACACGTGCAGTCGTCTTGTATGCAAATATTTGTTATTAATTTAACTTTGTATATCAAAATGTGAAGGTCTATTATTAATATCAATTTTATTGCTTCATATTAAATTTTTCGTGATATTATTACCAAAATAAAAGACATGAAATAAACATGATACCTATAAAATATTGTATATCTGAAAAATTAATGCAAAGGAGTTGTTTTATTTTGTCAACAATTCTCCAAAGGTATTATTTACTGGTTATATCTCGGTAGAATAAATTCAGCTGTGGAAATTTGAGTCTCATATTAATTTTTATTTAGATCTTTGAATATAAACAGTCAAATAGGATATCAGAAAAATTTAAGCAGCTCTAGTTCTGATATTTCATTTCAACCTTTAACATTGAAAACAAATTCTGGTGACATTAATGTAGGCGCTGAACTAGTCGGTACATTACGAAAGGAAGATGTGATAAAAATTTTTAAATCGTTTAAACAAATGAAAGAGCTTGCTGTTTTATCAAAGGAATATGGTCTAGATGGTAAGCTCTATTTCGTAATACTAAAATTTACATTTTCGAACGTAATTATTTTTCAGATACTTTACGAAATCAAGCTCTAATACATTTCGAAAAATATTGTATAGAAGTCACAATGTTACCTACTGATTTACATATTATATTTAGCGATATTCTTCAGAACGCTGGAAATATTACAGATATTTTTCCATATTTTATACGGCACGCTAGACAAATTTTTCCTCATATTAATTGTATAGATGATCTTAAAAAAATTAGCGATTTGAGAAATCCAGCAAGTTGGTAAATATTTATTCGTATATTTTTTGTAATAAACTCTACATATATTTTCAAATGTGTTTTGATCATTTCTATCAAGGTATCCACTAGCTCGGGGAAAGAGACGAAAAATTATTTTTCATGCTGGACCAACGAATAGTGGTAAAACCTATCATGCTTTGAAAAGGTTGATGTCAGCTAAAAGTGGGATTTATTGTGGGCCATTAAAATTACTAGCAGTTGAAGTATTCAATAAATGCAATGAAAATGTATGTAGGGTAATTCTGGTTGAAATTATACAATCTTATTTGGAGAAACAAATGAAATTTGATTACAGGGAACGCCATGTGATTTGATAACAGGGGAGGAAAGAAAATATGCTATTAGTGAAAATTCTCCTGCCAGCCATGTATCATCTACTGTAGAAATGACAAATGTAAATAACAATTGTAAGTTATATTTTATATTTCTCTTAATATTACTAAAATGTCTCTGCAGTGTATTACTTTATTCGTATAATTTTTAGGTGAGGTTGCTGTGATCGATGAAATTCAATTAATACGTGATACTGGGAGAGGTTGGGCGTGGACTCGAGCATTACTTGGACTACCAGCAGATGAAATTCATCTTTGTGGAGAAACAAGTGCAATAGATTTGGTATGATTTTATATATTATGAAAACATTATTTGTTCTGACAATATTGAAAAGAAAGCATTAACAGAATAATGTTTCCAATAGGTTCAATCAATCTGTTTGACTATGTGCGAAGAAGTTGAAGTACATCAATATAAACGATTAACTGAATTGAAAATAGAGAACAGTGCACTACATACACTAAATCATGTAACACCAGGAGATTGTATAGTCTGTTTCAATAAGAATGATATATACACTGTTTCGCGTGAACTTGAATCTAAAGGCATAGAAGTTGCTGTTATATATGGAAGTTTGCCACCAACTACTAAACTTGCTCAATGTGCAAAATTTAATGATAAAAGTAGCGGCTGTAAAGTATTAGTAGCTACAGATGCAATTGGAATGGGTTTGAATTTGTATGTTTCAATAATGACACGAATTTTTTAGTATAGATGATCACTTCTGAACAGCATATTCTTCATTTTTAGACACATTCGGCGAGTTATTTTCTATTCTCTGACAAAACCTACTATCAATGAGAAAGGGGAAAAAGGAATGGATACAATTTCAGTATCTTCTGCACTACAGGTTAAATCATTATTATTATGACTAATGTTAATACTATTATTATTATTATTACGCATTATTTTATATATACTTTAGATTGCAGGCAGAGCAGGTCGTTATGGTACTCAATGGGAACAAGTATGACTTTGAAATTTACACCGTAATTGTTTTAGTAACAGAATAAATTTTACCCATAAATTATATTTTTAAGGGGGTTGTGACAACTTTCAAATCAGCAGATTTACCTATTCTAAGAAATTTGCTTCGTAAAACACCAGAAATTATTACTAAAGCTGGATTACATCCAACAGCAGATCAAATTGAATTATACGCATACCACCTGCCAAATTCAAAATTATCTAATCTTATGGTAATATTTTATATTAAAATTAAATTAAGAAATAATTTATAGTGTTATTTATATTATAAATTTATTCACTGTTTTAGGACATTTTTATATCACTTTCTACAGTGGACGATTCTTTATATTTCATGTGTAACATAGAAGATTTTAAATTCCTTGCTGATCTAATACAGCATGTACCATTGCCACTTCGAGCGCGTTACGTTTTTTGTTGCGCTCCAATTAATAAAAAATTAACATTTGTTTGTTCCATGTTCTTGAAGGTAAACATTGAAAAATGAGTTACGTACAAAATTCATACAATATCGGAATATTTTATTTATGTTTTCCTAATTTCAGTTTGCTCGACAATACAGTAAAAATGACGCCATTTCATTTCCTTGGTTGAAAAATGAAATTGGATGGCCGCTTTCAACGCCTAAAACGTTAATTGATCTCGTTCGTCTTGAAGCAATTTTCGATGTACTAGACCTATACTTGTGGTTAAGGTATCTACATGGTTTTTAAAATCTGTAAAATTATTTTGTAGTAATTGTGTTTTATTTTATGTCAAAGGCAAAAATAAGGTTCGCAGTACGATTTAACGTTAATTTGTTATAGTTATAGGTTTGCGGATTTGTTTCCTGATACAGCTCAGGTCAGAATTGCCCAGTCACATTTAGATTCTCTCATTGAAAATGGAATTATCAAGCTCACATCGCTCATTGAGAATTCAAAATCAGGTATTTAGTATTATTCAGAAAAATATACCGATTAAGTTTATTATAAATAATATTTTAATAAATTTTAGGAATACAGCAAACAATGAGCGAACAAAATGTAGGAAATTTAAGTGAGTTCATGGTTTGATACCTATATTTTATAAGTAAACTTACAAAAAACTGATGGTGTATTTTTTTTTAAATGTAGCGTTAAGAAATTATAGACGTGAAAAAAAAGGTGGACTAACTGAAAAGTTATTATCTGAAGGAATTTTAACTCCAAGAATGTTGGAAATTTTACAAAAGGAATGGGCTGAAGTATGTATATGCATTCATAATTGAATACATGGGTATTGTTTCATTAATCTGTAATTTCGTTTTTCAGAGGTACAAAAATCAATTGAGATATAGGAAAAAATAAAAAAAAATTTTTTTATTGTAAAATTATATCTCACAATTATACTTAATTTATTGTAAAAATAAATAAAATGAAATGATAATAAAATAATAGTATATTAATGATGATTTTGATGATAATGGGTGGTGATTGGGTTTCTGTGAAATTAATTATATTTATATAATAGAACAAATAATACGATAAAATTTTATCAACCATATGATACCAGTGACGTCACAATTCGATAGTATTATACATGATTCGATATCACTAGCATCGCCATGCTTTGATCGATTACACTATCATTAGGGATTATCAAATAGAAACCTCACGAAATTCGAAATAATAAATTATTTCTCACGGATTTGGTTTATAATTATTTAATTTCTAACTTTATCATTGAATAAAATAATTTTCTAGTTAATTATTTTTACTAAACAGATAAAAGAACCATTGTTATCGGCTGTCTAGAAACTTGAAGTTGCTATTCGATGAAGTTGGCAGAAAAATTGGCAAACGGTGAAGCGCTGATGAAAACGCGTACTTGCGAATCAGGTGCTGCGAAAATTCTTCGGAATTCTTGAATCGCGGTTTTACAACTATTTCTATTTTCCCACCGATGAAGCACAATAAGCTTGGATCATCGAATTGGCGGTATTCGATAATCATCAAAGAAAAGTGGATGATTCTATTGTAACTGTAGAAAGTTCGCAACGAATATTCATCGTCGTGATGAATCTCTTCTTAACGGACAATTGGTATGCAAGTTGTGTGCTATGTTTGCTACTCGTTCACGCAAAATTAACAAATTCGCGGACGTCCTGGCGATTGACCGTTGACAAAGTCGTCAAAACGACGGTGACAGATTACCCAAATTATGCCGACAGTGACCCAATCTTTAATATATTAACGAGCAGCGTGGATATAAACAATGGTCAAAGCTGGAGCAGGACTGCGGCTACAGAAAAAAATGATAAAGCCACTGTTGATCATTATCAAGACTGCAAAAGTTTCACGTCCGGCAATATCGGACAGTGAGTATATTGCGAAATTGGATTGTTTGTTTTTGCGATACACGCGTGCTTGCGTTTACAATTATACTTGTTTATTCGTATTAGATCGTGCATGATTGAATTTTTTAGATACACCTATTTGTATTTCAAACACGTGTATATTGTTTACGCGTGATACACCTAATTTAATATTTTTAATTGATTTACACACCGTGCTTAGTTGGAAATTGTATAAGCAAATATCTTATTAGTTTAATGTATTTAGAATTATAGCATAGTATACAGATATCTGATTACTTACCTGAATATTTAAAGTATCATGCATTTAGTAAACACTTTCTCTCATTGTATCTGTGATTTGCAAGGCTAGTAGTTAAATAAGAAGTAAATTGCTTACAAGGAATATTTTTTAAATGGTTTTATTATGTTTTTAATTCATAATACTTTTATTTGGTCTACATGATCATGTATTGTATATTAAGAAAAGGATTTCAGTTGCGGAATGAATATAAAATAATTAGAAACAATTTATTTTTAAATATTTGCATGAATAATGTCTTTTCATTTGTTTTTGTTTTAAAATATCTAAATAAATATTTCCAAATTATATAATTTTATAGATGGTCATTTTATTATAGAATTAAAAATGAATATATTTTAATTATAAGTAATTTAATTATAAGTTGTATCAAATTAGTAATATCAGTATTTAACGTATGAAGAATGGTTAGAGTTGCAGTTGCACAAGTCTTATATGATGTACATGATGCAATTTTCTCTTTCTTCCCGTAGTTAGTGTTTGTGTGTGGCTTGCTGTTCTTTCAGCATTAGAAAAGCCCTAACTTTCATCCCCTTGGCAGAAGATTTTCATCGTTTGCGTTGAAGGATACTCAAAATGTGACCGAGTCGTATCCCGCTGTACCACATGACCAGATCTCTTACTTAAACAAACAGCAATGCAATGATGTCATATTGGACTGTGGCAAGCCAGTCAATTTCACCTATTACGATAATTTGATTGGAGTTGCAAATCGAAATAAACATCCACCAGTTCCAGAACCGAATGTAGCTCTTATGTTTAAGAAACAAGGAGGAAAAGTTACAGATATTGATATTGATCTTCTGGAAAAACGTCTGAAGAAAGCCAAACGAGAGGTGAGATGGTGAATTACTAAAACTATATTAACATTGTTGATTTAACAAATATTAAAAATATTTTGTTTGTAGAAACCAAAGTCTGTTCAACTGTACAATCAAATTGGTAATTTTTGGAGAATCAAAGGAGATGCTCAACGGTCTATTGAGTGTTTCCGAAGAGCTTTAGCAGTTTCTCCACACAATGCTGAAGTTCTCTTAAATTTAGCTAAAGTATTGTTAGTACTAAAATATTTTGACGATGCTACATACTTGGCCAGAAGATCCCTAGAGTTGCAACCTGCTGATCGAAATGCATGGGAGCAGTACTTGACTCTTGGGCAAATCTTCAAAGTAAAAATAATTAAATGAAAAATCTTTACTTTTATTACTTTAATTCATATTGAGATTTTTTTTTAGGCTTATGGTCATTTCCATGAAGCTGCTGTTCATTTGAGGCATGCTCTGGAATTAAAACCTGACCTCCTTGAAGCTGCTGAAGCTCTGAAGGAGGTAGAATCATTACCAAGAGCCAGCATACATGTCTATACATTGCTGATTATCATATGTTTGGTAATATTGTTTATACCGAATACGAGATCTAATAGAATAGTTTTCATACCTATTGCATGAAGTATGATATGAAATTATTTATTTTCACGAGATAAAATTTTTTGTGGCGTGAATGTCGTTTATTAACTATTGTTGTGACTCATTATTTCAAAACTGCTCATATCATTTGTAATTTCCCGTATGATTTAAGTGAACGAGATAACTTCAAAAATACAAGCCGCGAGCCGATTCTTTTTATTCTTGACTTAGTCACAGTTGCTTTTTTTTTATTATGAGTGAATGCAGATAATGAAACAATTTTATATTATAGGTCTTGGGTGTTTTACTAGTGGTTCTGAGTAGCGTTGAATGGGATGAGGATTCAACTTTAGTTAGTGAACAGCTGCAGCGACCAGTGCAACGACATTTTAGTCGCGCCATGGCCATGCGCAGTTTGCGATTAAATGTCGCCCGCAATAAGCGTTGTTGACACTATATCGTGCAAAGTGATCTGTAAAATATTGTGATGAAATAGCATTTTAAGAGTTATTATGCTATTATTTTATGAACATTATTAATTTTTATTTATCAAAAAATTGTTCAAGTGAATTGCTAGACGTGTAATTTATGATACCAATTGACGTAAATACAGATAATGACAAATTCCAATTTTGTATTTCTGGTGTACTTACAATTTAATTTTTTTCATGTTGACACTTAATTTTTTACTTATTTAACATTTATTATATTTTTATTGAGAGAATTTAGGAGAACGTGAAAAAGAAAGGCATTGTTCCTATAATATAAATTAACGAAAATATTTTATTGCTCAGAATAACATTATATTTGTTAAAATCAATAAATTTTTAAATTCAGCAAATATATTTTAGATGATATAGGCCTTATATTTTCACTATATTTATTTAATTTACAGATACTACATAATTGTAACAGTGAGGCCTAATATAACACAGCTTATACACATGTCTAAAGGTGTTTGCCAAGAATATACACCTGTGTAATAATACTGATAAACACCTATCAACGGGAGTAGAATAATACTGTGTAATAAAATACAATTTTTGAACCCTAGAAACACCTTAAACGCGTGCTATATTTTATATCATATGTGATATAGTATTTCATAACTTGTAAAAAAAAGTGAAATTATCAAGAGATATAGTTGATAAATGTATACTAATTTGCAGAAAATCTAGATAAATAATCCTTAAATAAAGACTCTGCAACATCTATAATACTATATTAATTTTATGATATAATTCTTTTTTGTCTTTGACAAGCTATTTTGATGTTTACTCCAAATTAAAAGTTATAGTTGGATTTCTTAAAAAGCACCTCTATCTAATACAAAAATATTATTTGTATATCTTCTCATATTCGTATTTTCGTATATTTATTTGTTTTTAGTGTTTATTCTTTAACTACATCAACTTTGTATGAGTAACAAGATAATACTACATAAAATGATCATTTTCAAATCTAAATGTTGCTGAGTCTCAAGGATATGTACAATTTCTGAACGCATAGCATTCAAATGAAAGTGATACAAACATCTGTATCAGAGAAAGTATTGTAAATGCAAGTTTATGAATAATCAATTACAACTTTCTGCAATAAAATTGCAGATAATGTGATTTTTATGCAAGTGCAAATTAAATAAACTGGATTCTAGTAAGACTATGTATACTATACTATATATTGAAAATAAACAATTAGCAATTATCAATAAAAGATTCATGCATATACCATGAAATGTACATATGCACATGGGTAACATATAAAATTACTATACATACTTGTATATTATTCTATAAACACAAAGAACATCTATTCCTGATATTTATATAACTTTTTAACAGCTTAAAATTGCACCCAACTAGCATTGGTGGTAGTTGTAGGTGTTGTAGATTGCTGCTGAGAAGCACTCGCAAATTCGCCCCATTCAGAACCAGGTGTTCCTTGTGGCTGAAGAGACTGATTGGGTTTGTGAGCTGGAGATGAAGTTGGTGTCTTTGTAGGAGGAGGTGCAATTTTAACACCACCTGGTGGAGGAGGTAATGCTGATCCTTGATTCGTGCGTGATTTAGATTTTGATCCAACTTCACTTCCATCTTTTTTCTGTAATACGAAAAATAAATTTTATTTTTAGTTTAAATTATAAGTTTTGATATTTATTAATGTACATACAGTAATTTTCATGTTGATTTTAATAGTTTCTCCTTCCTTAAACCTCAAATCTAATTCTGGTTTTGGTTTTTCCTTTTCCTTTTCGATTTGCTCACGATTTTTAAGCCATTTGAAATGATCTTGAAGTGCAACATTTAGATCAAAACTGTCAGACCTGTCCAAAAATCCTACTCCAATGAATGCTGATCGTCCATTGTCATCTTGGATTCTTAACACAAAATATCTGGATGAATCTGTGACAGGTTCTACAGCTATTCCTGGATATTGTTCTATAGGGCATTTTGCAAACAGTTCTCCAGTATTTTTGTCTTCTAGTTTAATGGCGATACTATCACCTTGAGACACTAAGCGCATTCGCCCAGTCCATGAAGGTTCTTGGAGATTCCAATCAGCAGCTCTATTAATCAGAAATTATCAATATATACTTTATAGTTGTTAACTAAGAAAAATTGTTTTAAGAATGACCTTATTTGGATATATTTTAAACTTCTTTTATACAAGTGTTTTATCTTATAAATAATTGAAACTGGATTAATTAATATTTTATGTTAGCAAAAATATTGATTGCAGAAGAAACATTTTAAGAAAATTTAGTTTGTGATTATATTATTCAAATTAAGATTATGAGAATTAAAATAAATAAACTTGATGAAAGGGAGTATTCAATCGGAAACATATTGTTGGTATTGAATTTTTTAAATCAGATATAAAAATAGTTTATTAATAATAATGTTAATTTAACAAGTGTAATTGAGATAAAAAATCGGTTGTGCATCACTGCATTAAAAAAATTGACATTTAACATAAAAACGACTGTTGACACGTCAAACGTCAAAAAAAGGAGAGAAAGCGGTCAAAAAGCTGTTATACTAACATGAGATGAATTTACTCAATCTCTCGAGTAGAACACAAAATTCTAATCGGAAAACATGAATTTTACTTGAAAATTGTACCATCAAAAGAAAATAATGTACAAAATCAGAAACATACCGATATCCTCTATTCGTTGACCTTGGTGGTATTTTGAAAACAAAAACTTCTGATTTAACAAGTAACACACTCTCGTAAGTTTCCATTATTAACTTTACTATGGGATATAAAATTTAACACGGTCGCGTGTCACAACTAGCATGTAAAAAGTTTTACTCAGAGTGCTTCTTGAGGGGATGGTAAATTCGTATATAATTCGTGAAAAGTTTATGCCGTGATTTGATAACTTTATCTCAAGTCACGCCTCTCATACCGTCATACCATCACAACGGCGCGCGATATCAGCAAGTTATTGACTGAAAAAGAATTCATGAAGTGAATATTCATATTTCATTTAAATAGAGAATTCAGATAGTCCAATTTTTGGTTTAATATTTCTCTCTGACTTCCATACGTAAATAAAGAAATTTTATAATATTCTTAGTTATAGTTCTAATTGTAAAAAAATGTTTACTTACAACCTTTCATTATAATCGAGACAATTGATAATTATTTGATCGTTAAATAAAATGTTTTCCAACAAAATACATTTATCTCACCTTCTCCCAACTATTGATTTAATATTATTTATATTTGCAACATCATGAAGTTTTTTGAAATTCATTTTCGAACTCTAGTAATTTTATGAGTCATTACACAGTTTAAATTATTTGGTGGTTGGTAATATGTACTTAACTCACTAGGACTGTACAGAAGTGAAACGGATGTGATCACGAACCGTGCACAGTGCTTCCTTTCTTTCGGTCGTCCAAGATGGTAAGAATTACACGTCGTTCTCTCCTCATATTTCATAGTAAAAATAGTTTTAAATCTTACTTACGCATTTATATTTAACATTAATTGAGAGCCAATTATTATATGATTTTCGTGTAGCAATCTAATTTTCAGTAATAAAAGCTAAAAGTTCGTTTTTCGACGTTTAAGTGATTGTATATTGTTAGGTTATGCGTTGTCACGTTTCTATGTTTAGTGTTTACTGCAAATTTTTCAGTTATTGAAATAAGTGTTGAAAAGATAAATTGAATCAAACTTTCATTAATGGCGCTTGTTATTTGTATATGCGTTTAGTAATATTATTGAAAAATTTTCACTGCATATGACGATATCATACATTCTTAAGTAACCGTGCGAGTAAAAAACTGATTTAATGAGACTGATGCAGTGAATTAAAATTTCGAATCAATTTATAACTTATTGTCAATATATAAGTATTTATACATGTCAATTATTTTTCCATAGGCACCCAAAAAAGATAGCAAGGCTTCGTCGAAGCCAACTCAGAAAACTCAGAAGAAGAAGGAAGGAGGATCCGGTGGCAAAGCTAAGAAGAAGGTTTGTATTCTGTCATTTAACAATATATCACTGAAGTATTATTACAAATTTTATGTAACCAATAATGTATATTTGCAGAAGTGGTCCAAAGGAAAAACCCGTGACAAGTTGAACAACAATGTGTTGTTTGATAAGAACGGTTACGAGAAGCTCCTCAAGGAAATTCCATTGAGCAAACTGATCACACCATCAATTGTCAGCGAGCGACTTAAAATCCGTGGATCACTTGCCCGTAGGGCATTAGCTGAGCTTCACTCTAAAGGCTTGATCAAACAAGTTGTAAATCATCACGCACAGTTGATCTATACGCGTGCAACTAAAGTTGATGACCCAGTAGCTTAATAAATGACTATCTTTACGTAATTTTAATAAATCATTTTTTTTGTAACTCTTCTACGAATTCCTCTCCTTATTTCACATATTATTAACTCAAGAGCAATTATTACTTCACATTTCGAAATATGATCCGGAAAATTTTCATAAGTTAAGTAGATGTGTTCTCATTAAAACCCTTTTAAAAAACGTAAAAAAAAAATTTCATTGATAGAGGCAAAACTGTTTGTTTTTTGTAATTAAATTGTAATTTTGAACTTTGAATACAAATTTATTGTTTGAGGATGAATATTAAATTCTGTCACGTGGAGTCCAGCAACCAATTTTAATGTTTTGAGGTTAATAACAACTTCAGTAATAGGTTATGTTATTTACTAGACACTAAAGTTTTATATCTCGCGTGGACCATGGATTACGAATTACTAACGACAAATTAGAATGTCAATGTAAAAATTATAATTTTATTTATAAGTGTTGCAAATATTAATACGTTACAAAAATTTAAATAAGTTTTGAATATGGAGAATACAATATTGAGGTCGAAAATATACACACTTTGTAAGAGAATTATAAATAAAAACTTGGGTCAAAAATGTTTTACAAATAATTATGTGACAACAGTCAGTGAAATACGTACTACAAATACAGAATCAAGTTCTAAGAAAACAATTCATCCATATCGTAATATACACCCTTGGAGATCTCAAGAGAATTTTGCAGATGATCTCATAAAAAATGTAATATACAATAAAGGTAAACATTTGTTTTGCAATATTAGTAATAATCGACATTTTTTTTAAATTAATTTACTTATAAAAGTACATTATTGATTATTTTCATATTAGATGGCTTAGTAGCCATAAATAAACCTTATGGAATATCTAGTAAAAGACAAGACTATAGCAACAGAGAAATAAAAGGTGCCGGTAAACATCAATTAGCAAAAGCTGTGGATTATACGTTATCTGACTGTTTAGTAGATATCGCAAATTCTCTGGGTTATTCAGAATTGAAGATTGTTAAAGCTCCAGAAAGGTATGTGCTATCATAACTAGGCTAGCAATAAATCTTTTAATTATTAATATGATTATTCATCATAAAAATCAAAGGTATACAAGTGGCATTACATTATTGGCAGCAAATAAAGAGGTTGAAGATGCATTGGCTCATTCCGCTCGAATAGCATTAGCAACTAGTCAAATTCAAAATACATATTGGGTAGTTACTAATATGATACCTTCTTCTATGAAAGGTAAAAAAAAATTGGGCATGACATTAAAAGTTAATGAATCAACAGGAGAGAAGAAAGTAAGACTGAAATTAACTCATTTTATGGAATATATTCAGTTGCGTACATTGATAAAATTTGTTCTTCCATTTCAGCCTATTATATTACCAAAATGGAGCATTAATGCAGTTAAAAGAGGAGAAGTGAAAATCATGAACGTAGAATATAAAACATTAGCCAATTCAACTCTTAATTTATGTTCCTTAGTGGAGATCAAATCTTCTACATTTAAGTGGCATGCTGTTAGACTATTTGCAGCAACAGAATTATTTAGTCCAGTATTAGGGGACAATTATCATGCTGGGCGTATTCAGAAAGTAGTTGGTACATTTTTGAAAATCGATCCTTTCCTACAAGTAACTGAAGAATCATTAGTTATAAGCAAGGAATTATTACGTTTATTGAATTTACCAAAATCCAAACAAAATATAATTCCTGTACATATTCATTTAAAACAATTCGATATACCATCATTTCATGGCCGTAATACAAATTTAACATTAACAGCCCCTTTACCTCCATTTTTTGAATGGACATGTGAACAATTGAAATTCAAAAATCAATCAAATGAAGAAAAATGTAGTCAATTACTTACATGTCCTGCTGTATCTTGAAACTTATTGTAAATATTAAATTTATTTTTAAAATGAAAAGTAAAAAACTGTCTATTATTTAGATTTTTTATTTGGTAACAATCTTATAAAATAATTAAAATGAGATGACTAATGAGATAATACATGTTTTCCTTTCAATATACGTCTCATCAATATTTTTCTCCCTGATAGCGTAGCCATACGAGCGGCCCAACCATGTCTTTTGATTCTACGACCTTCATGTGGATGTGGAAAGTGGTAACGCATTTTGTTCCTAACCGATGTCAAGCTCCATTGACTCAATATAGCGTAAGGAGAATTACAGACAGAATTTAATAAACTGCCTCCTGGTGCATGACTAGAAAGCATTTCCATAAAATTATGTAATAATTTTTTTATGATATCCTACTGATGATGAATAATTTAAATTGAATAATCAAATACGTACGAGAACACTTGACCAATACCCGTCACAAGTTTGCCAAGCATGTCTCAATAATTATGTTATTTTTCTTGTTATTGTATTTGATATCAGCCGACTAAAATTTGTTGGTTATGTTTTAATGTAATGACGTCGTTACTGGATCGGTAAAATCAAACTGGCGTCATTGGCGGTTGAGTGTTTCACAATTTTGGAGCAAGTGAAATGAGTGGAAATTTAAATAAACAAAACTTTCCAACGTAAGTTATAAATTATATGTTGTCAATAATTAAACACTACCAATTACGGTTATCACTTATTTACAGGCAAATGATTAAAAACATGTGCTTATCAATTACTCAATCATCACACGGAATCGTCAAAAATCGACTTATGAGATTTTACCGAAGTACCGTCGATATGAACATTGTCACGTTCATGTGTATTAACAATGTAAAAATATTATTACATAAACGCTTCTTCGAAATTAGGTGGTAATTCTTTCGGTGCCAGTACTCTTACACAAGTTTTAGCAATTTCACAGTGGTAAGGGTTGTGTTGAATTATAATATTATGGAGGCCAGTTCGGTAATTTCCAAAAATATGATTCATCTGAAAAAACTCTGATTCAATTATGGTTTATTTTGTGAGATCATTTTTACTCACCTTGTACCATTTATTCTCTCTTGGTTGATCTTCCAACTCTTCGGTATTAAATTGAAAGCTGTTGATGACGTTTTCCATTTTATCACGAAAATCTATCAGGCATATATAACAGGACATTTCGTTACAAGTGAAGTATACGTTCACCTATAAATTAAAAATGATATTTTGTTAGTATAAACTCTTTAAATTTTGTATTAATCATTGAATTATACTCACTTCGATAAGAGGCTGTATAATATCGAAGAATTTGGTAGTAAAACCTGCTCTTAATAAATTTACAGATTGCGATTTATAGTCAGAATTATGAACTTCGAACTGATCAGTGCCGTTTTCTGCAGTCAAAGGATCCGGAAGAATGGGAAATTCGTTTATCGACTCCGGAACGTCTGCGAGAGGATTGTCAACATACCAAGCGTCCGGTTCTTCCCACGCGAAATTCCAAAATCTGAACATCTGCTCTCTGGGGGTATTCCTCACTAAATTGCGATTAAATTTCATTCTGCTCATTGTATAATAAACTCTCCATGATCTATGATTGCTAATTGGGAATTTCATTCCAAATGCAGATTCCGCTTTTCTACGCCATACAACGCTCTGTATTATGTCACGCCAGAATTTACAAACCAGCTGACAAAGGAGCAAAGTTTTTGGATCGACGTAGAAAAAAATTTCACAGAGCGTTTCTTGCGGTAAATATATGTTTCCCAGAATTAACCCATTGAGCAAAACTTTAATATCACCGTGAGTGTCCTGGATTACTTCGCTTTCGGGCAAAACTAAAAAATCAAAATCAATGTTATATTCACATTATAATTGAAAGAGATAGTTTAACACAAAATGTTTTAAATTATTACTATAAAAATTATTATTATAAAAATTACAATTTTCATCTGAAGTCACGGCATTGTTTCCAATGCCGTTAAATTCTTTGGGAAAATCTGTATTTTCATCAGAGGTCCGATGATCGATCTCATCGTCGATAGATGTAACTCGAGTTTTATCCATTTTTTTATGTTGATGCAGGTCAAAAAAATTAAGATACAGATACGTCGTATGTAAACAAAAATTCACTTTTTAAGGGTATTGTAAATTTTGAATTGCCGACTTGTGTATAAGTCCAAGGTCACATTCGCAACATCGCAAGACAAGGAACTCAAAACAACCGATGTCCTTCCAACATTTTCGATTTTCCTCTTCTGTACGCGAGTGACGTGTGGTGGTAATTCGAAAACAAGAACGAGTACCGATTATTGATAACTTCTATTTATTATTCAGGTAATATAGTTATATCATAATTTTACAGTGTTCTGAAAATTTTCAAGTTTTCAGTTTGTAATAACCAAAATTGGGAAAATATTGAGCGCACAAAGGTGAGAGAAAACGAAACCGTCTGTGACAACCGTTAAACGTCAATTCCAATGAGGAGAGTATTCTTCTTTAAAGTCCTAAAAAATTTCCTCAAACTTCATAATATAAAAAGTTCATTCTGTCGGAAATTAAAACGTTTTTTTGATTTTCTAGGTGATATCAAAATCGATCAATAGAGAAAGAGAGAAAAATGAACAACAAACGCAGCATCAATGATATTCTACCGTCGGAAATACTCATTCAAATTTTTCATAAGTTAAGCAATAGAAGTTTATTGCGTTGTCATTTGGTTTGCCGTCATTGGGAAAATTTGATAAAGAGTACCGTTTGGCGCGAGAAAGCAGAATATCGCGTTAAAACAAAATTACCAATTAATAAATATAGGCCATGGGAATTTTATTGTCTGGTATGCAAAATGAGATTCAATCGTAATTTGATGAAGCATGCAGTTCCTTACGAAAAAATAACACGAAAACACGATTGCTTGAGTGTAAGGATGTACAAGGTAGATCTTACAAGTTGGGGTTTCAGATGGCAATTCATGGATAGCCTGCAGCCTCTTATCAAAGTAATTTTAATCCAGTTATCATTGAAAAAAAATTGACATAACCTAGCAATAATTTTTATTTTGTAGATAGTCATCGAGTATTGTTATGTCCGGCCGTATGCGCCAGTATCGCATTTCGATTTTATTGAGATAGAAGTGAGTAGCGTAACGGATACCAGACCTGAACTTTTTAGACATCAAATACTTCCGCCTCGAACTCATGAAAAAGATACGTGGACAGTAGTGAGTAGAAACTACAATTTCTCATAACGAAAAAGATGATTGAAAGCTGAATTTTATTTCTCAGATAACAGTTATTTTACAAGATTATGGACCAGGTGTTCATAATATTAATATTGCATATGGCTGTAAGTACCACAAGTACAAATTTGAACGTCCTGTAATAAGACTGGAGATTCCAGACGATATATCGCGCACGACAATACGAACGCTTACGTAATTATTATCTTGTTGTTAAATTTTAATTGAAAATTTTGAAAATTTATTCATGCTATGATTATATACATAACAGTGGTTTATCAATTTCAATATCACCCTCATATCACTGCAATATCTAACTAATTACAAAAAAATTAAGCTCGTAAAAAGTAGATAAATTGAGAGCAAAATCTCCATTTTGTATTAACTAGAAAATTGTAAATTTTATTATAATTTAACCGGATTTTTATTTATTCTGAATAAGACGTAATAAAGTAGCAATCCGAATTACCGATAAGAAGATCCATCCGTGTTGGTAAATTATCGATAGGAAGACTGCCCGGTCAGACACCGACGGTAATGACGTCACATGATCGCATTAGTTCTTACACCTGCCGTTTGTTCGGGAGTCGTGACAGTGGAAACAATATGACCAATAGGAGTCTCGATCTGTCATACTGGCCAATAGGAGCCAGAGGATTCGTTCGAACATAAAAATGGGGGAAGCGGGAAGCCATCGTTGGCTTGGATGTGCTTGGATGTAAATTGTAAACTGATACATGTGCGTTTACAAGGTGCTGCAGGAGTAATCTGACAAGATTGTCAAGAAGTTGAAAGACCACAAGTTTTGGTGTTTTTATCATTTTGCAGTCATCTTTTGTTTCGTGAAGTTCTTTATTTTGTAAGATATTATTTTCACAAAATGGAAAACGCAAGGGAGAGTTTTTCCCACGTGGTACAACGAATCTGCAGCAATTGGACCGCATTGAAGGTTAGAAAACTGTTTTGACGTGAAGAATTTAATGACACCGTAAAGTTGATCAATTATAATATTAAAAAACATTTTTTCAGTTGGCAGTTGAACACGGAATGGGCTCGAAAATTTCTGCAGTTGAATTTATTCCTTTTATCACCGAAGTTATGTTTGCAAATGGTTGGTAGTTTTACAATCAAATAGTATACATAAGCTTGGAGTAATTCTCTCGACGCTAATTTTAATTTATTTCCAGAGAATGTAGACGCTTGCGACTTAGCTTGTGTGTTAGAAGATTACATGGAGGAAAATTTCCATACGGAGTTGCAAGACAATAGTCCCAGACAAGTTGCAGAACATCTTATAATCTTTTATAGATTCTGCAAAGCAGGAGATGCAAAATCTTTCACGGAACACTTAGAACAGTTGCCACCTGTACAGCAATGGATTGTCGAACCTGTAAGAGATACAGTCAGACAACCGCAACAGCCTGATGAGGATGAAGACAGTTCTGACGATTCCGATGACGAGGCTAAAATGGAAGTAGAGGACGATGGATGGACGCAAGTTGCCACCAAGGGTAGAAGAAATAGGAGATCTTAGGCTATAGTGTATATATTGTTTTTAATATATTAATAAAATTTGTTTAACATAAAATAAAATTATATTTTATACAAATTCATGTTTTTTAAATTTTAGGCAATTATAAAGATTTCGTTATTTCATTTTACACTTTTCAATATAAATTGAAAACAAATTGTTTAAATAAGTACACAAACAAATACGGATTTCCTCGTCCAATCTGCGATAAATTTTAACGAGAAGTGATGGTATTACCGCAGAGAATCGCTACCCGAATAACTAGACGTACGTATTTACATAGGCCTCTGAGCGAGCAAAAGAAAAAAATTATAAGTACATCGCTGGTTGACATAAAACCAGAAAAAAAGCATTTAAACCAACTGAGAATGGATTGAACGCGTGCTAAGTAGGTCTTACGCGGTCGAACACCGTTACATTGCAAGAGAACTTGTTCCTTAAGGATGATACGCAATATGTATTGATTTTTTTTTTCTCATTTCGCTTCTCTTTACCATGTAAATTGGCTATTTTTACAGTAGCACAATTTTTAACATATTCCATCGAACGGAGGTAGACTACAAAATTTAGTTCCCTATTTTGCTTTGACCTCTCGGCTTTGACATTGCAATTTTTTTTTTCACGACTCGACGTACGCGCGTCCAATGTTACTCAATATCGTTAGTCTGTTACACTTATACCCTTTTTTCTCAGGACGTAAAACATGGCACGAGATACCAGGGCATATCTGACAACCGGTATATTCGCCCGATTCGTGAATAAAAACGGAAAAAGTCAATCGGACGGACGGTAGACACGTCGATAAATCGTTTACGCTCCTTGCCCCACTAATTTCGAATTTATAAAAATATAGCTGAGCTCCATTATCAACACTTTGAACGAGTGAATGTAAGTCAGTTTCAATTTTTTACGAAGAATGACTCGAAATTGTTACATTTTTTCACGAGTATAACGAATTCTTTTCAGAAAATAATTTTTCAAAAAATTAATTTCGTTCTCAATTTTCAGTTACTGTTATTACATTTTCTCACACGATTATATCGGAATCGTTCGGATCCAAGTGGAGATCCAGCTTCAGTACCTTAATTAAGTACTTTCGAAGAGTTCGATGGAGAAGAAAAATTAGAATTCCCATAACAAATACGATTCTCGTTAAACGTTGTATAACACGAACGAGATCTAGTAACGCAATCGGCGCGTTAATCGGAGTGAAATGCAGCACGAGAAGTCCGTAACGAGTCGGGGCGAGCTCGAGTAGGGATGGGTAGCGTCTCTCTGGCTTCGAGGAGATCTCGCGTTCAGTATTCACGCTCGCTGCGGCACCAAATGGACGGGGACCGGTCCACGCTCGTCAAGTTCAACGTTTTGACGGTTCGCGCGTGAAACGACTGCGGATTTTCCTTCGCGCGGGATCTTTTCATTCGAGTTTTTCCACGCCCGGCACGGAGTGGGCTACTGCCTCGTCACACGGAACGTCCTGAATTTTCCTGACCGTGAGTACATCTTCGGATCGTAAAATCGGCTCGGGGCTTTTTGCGGTTCTTGAATTATGCGAGATTTTTGCTCCCCGCGAGATGGAACCGATCGGATTGTCGCGCTTTATCGACTGCAAAGTGTCGTTCTCTAATTTCAATTTTTTTTTTTCCGGTTCGAACGAGGCGAGTACTGTGGAAGAAAATTAATATAGAGAAAAATAACGATATTGATTGGAAAATAATTTACACTAGTATTTTATAGTAGTAGTAGTATAGTAGCGGTAGATAATTATTTCTCGTTGAAAGTCTCGTTGACGTATGTAGAAAAATTTAAATTAATAGAGACGCTACGTCTCAAACAAAGTTGTAAAAATTCAAAAATGTCCTCAACGGAGAAGCTCAAGCGCACAAATCTGAATGGAATTCCGGTCAAATACTGAATTCGAAATGGAATTAACGGTTTTAGAAAGCCTACCGTCGGTTATCCGAAAAGGATCAATAGGTCAGAGAGTCCCATACGAATTCGAGATAAATAATCAATTCCATTCCTGTCCTTTTTTTTTTTCTCGAATCAAAATAAAAATCTCGAGGATCGTACGTATTCCGCACCGTTAGTCGCGAGCCGGGACGAACTCGTTAATATTCAACCCGTCCGGGATTGTAAAACAGTCGACGTTATTGGCTCTCCCGATTTTTACTTCTCTCCTCGCCTATCGCGGAAGTTTCTCGCGACACTTCGCCGCCGTTCCGATTTGCCGCTCGACTTTTTAACGATCGCTGGTGTTAATCACGACGGGCCACGAAGTTTCGACATCCCTGCCCGCTCGACTAGAAATTCCCTTTCTCGCGTTATTTCGCTTTTACGCGGACCGGTTTTGCACTCCGGCTGGAATTTGTTTTAAAACGGTGACCCTGAACCGTGCTGTACCGCCGTACACGCCTTTTTTATTCTCTCTCTCTCTCTCTCTCTCTCTCTCTCTCGACCTCGCGTGGCCTATAAATTCGCGTCACTCTCTATCGATGACCGGACAACTTTTCCTTCCTGTTTGGGCGGGCTCCTCCGTATTTCGTCGGGCAGGTTCTCACCGAAAAACGGGTCATCCTCCGGCGAGTAAACACGCGCCTCGAGCATCCTCGTTAAAAAATTTACTATTTCGAGACCACCCGAATTTTATTACCGAAATTAAAACAATTTTTTCACTCCGCGATGAGCTTTAACTGGTCGTCGCTTGTGTATTTTTTAGAATTCCAAGGAGGATGTCAATTTTTTGTTCGCTACGTTGCAATTCGAGAAACAATTTATCGCTCGGGGCTTCCCTCTTCTCGAGTCGTAAATTTCGCGATTATTGAAATCTGTAAAGAAAGGTTGAACACGTGTACGCTCGCTGATAGGATATCGACGAATTTTTTTTCGGACCGAGAATACAATCTGTAAATTGAATTTACTTGGGGGGAAAAAAATTCATTTCGAGTCGCGGTTCTGCATCGTATAATTTTATTACCGTTTCTGCATTTCCGAACATTTTAACGGATGATAAATCTCTAGAGTCGTATTTACGCTCGCGGATATTTCCGAACTGAGTTGATTAGCTCTCGGTTTCGTTCGAGTTTTCAAAAGAACTCTCGGTGTAATAACCGACAAGGGTAATTAACTGTAATGAGGAGAGCGTTTTGTCGAGACAATATTTTTATATTACAAAGCGTTTACAGCACTTGATACGTTTTTAATCTTACGGTTGAATGTTAACAATCGATATTTGCAAAAAAAAATTTAGTGAATTAATTTTATCGACAATTAACAAGATGTAACTTCGAACAGTACGAGTCTATTTATTCTCACGATGAAGTTACGAGCCCACTAAAAAAATGCACAATCGCTCTCGCTGCACTTTTCGCTGCACTCGCTGCTCGCTTTATTCCTCACAATGGCAATTATCTCGCAATTCTCGCGAGAACAGCAACGCGCGCTTTTGCCCACGCGCTAATACCGTTATTCCACTCCGTTAGATGATGAGATTCGAATTGTTCGCGGATGAGAAATTTTCGGTGCTATTGGTTCATCGGGACCGGCTACACTTTCCCGAATGCCTTATATAATACGTTTCTCCCGCGTCGCGTTACAGTTCTCCCGTCGAGATAAATCAACAATAAAACGCGCCGCGTGCCATTTTTACGACTAGGAATGCACTCGTTGAGAATTTTCGAGTAACGATTAATTTTTACGTCTCGTAATTACCTAAGAGCGCGTAACATTCAATTACCCTGCCAATTGCGTACAGCGATAGCTCGTTCGGCTAATAAACAGTCGGAGAACGTCCAGTGGATGATTTACTTCCAATAAACGTTTGGTGAGTCTACAGATTGTCTCGGCAGTTTGTCTTCTCATTTCCCGATGATTATAATTTACTCTTCGTTGGTCAGAAATCTAACAATTATTTCAACCAATTAGAAGTTTTAAAAAATCCACATTTTCAAATTTTACAAAATATCTACCGTTTCGAGATTGCTAAGCAATTCCAGGACACCCTGTATACTCTTTACCGTAAGATCTCTTAGCGCCACTTTCCTGCCGCGAAAGCAACTTACTCGCCTGCAATTATCGAATCATCATAACCTACTGGAAAAAATTTATCGCCAAAAAATTCGATACCAGCGACGAGTTATTTCTTTCTTGTAAAACGTTCAACTTGGAATTCTCACTCTCACGATTCGTTTCAGAAAAATGGCGAGATTGCTGATATTGCTGATCGTCGGTCTGGCCAATGCCCAGCTGAACTTCGAGGGCAACCCTCTGACCGAGAACAACGACTACAAGGCCGAGGAGTCGATTCGCTCGTATCGGAGAATCGACACCGGCAAGCAGGAGGAACGCGTACAGCGATTGTATCCTGTTTACGATAACAAGAAGACCGGAAATGCAACGGTAAAGAACGAAACGAGCCCCGCGAAGCAGCAATCGGCGGCTCGGCAGTACCAAAATTATCAGCCAACGAGCACCCCGAGCGCCGACGTGGCTCTGCAGACCTTCCTCAACTCGAAAACACCGGTGGAGTCCCAGCTGTCTCTGGATTACTACCTGAAAACCGCGGATATCCAGCCGGCCGGTAACTCGCAAAGTAACGTTCCCGCCTCTGACGTCACGAGCCTCGACACGACCGGCAATCAGCTGACGTCGAGAGTCGACAGCGTCGGGGGTCAAACGGCCTTTGCCGCTCCTCTGACCGCTCCGAACGTTCAAACGAACCACTACGCCTACCCTCAGCAGCAGAGCTTGCCGAGCACCGGACAGATGGGTCAGTTCGCTTACCCTCAGCAGCAGCAGCACTTCCAGAGCATGCAGAACCCTCAGAGCTTCCAGAGCACGCAGAGCTTGCAAGCGAACGCACAGATGCATCAGTTTCCCTACAAACAGCAAACCGAATCCAGCGGATTCGATCAGACGGCTCAGCGTATGCCCACTGGTCAGGATTTCATGACCAGTGGAAGTGGACTGACCGCCCATGCGAATTTCCCAGTGGACGCACCTGTCATGCCTTACAGGTCTGCCATGAACGCTATGATTCCGGTGAGGATGGGAATGCCCCAGAAGGGCGAGTACGTGCCCTCGGCCCAGTGGAGGCAGAGGATGAGGAGGGTTCGCAAGCCCTACGCGCCGATTCAGCCGAAAATCGGGGCTGGCTTTTACAAAGGACCGATGATGCACGGTGGGTCGAGTTTTACAGTATTAACAATATTTTCATAAAAACATTTCAATTCGAAACGATAGCAATATCCAAAAATATAAATTGTAATATGACAATTATATTACATTTTTTATTTTTCATTGTTATATTGTTGTATTGTTAGTAATTGTTGTTGTAGTTATAAACTATTAGCTTTAAATGGTAAAAAATTCATTATTTTTATTTATTTATTCAACGTAGTTATTCTAATCGAAACAAATTTTTCAGGACCCCTAGCTCCGTTCTCGAAGCCCCCAGTCGAGGTGATCTACACTCGCCCGCCAGGTTTTGGACACGCTCATCCACCCAACTACATAAGCAATCCACCGGTCGCTTACGAAGACGCCAGCGCGTATTTCCCGGACTCGGATTATCCACCGCCCACCAAGGACATCTACTACTCCCAGCTGTACGCCCAGTCGTACGATCCTCACTACTACAATTACATCGCCAAGACGGGCAAGATCAAGCCTCACCTTTACGGAAAATTCGACAAGCAGCCGCAAGGGGACGATATCTGGTCCGATCTTTATCAAGGATTCAAGAAGCACGGCCTGAAGAATTTGATGACGCCCACTTTCCTGCTGGGGATGACCATACCGGCTATCACGATGATACTGACGGCGCTCGTGCAGAAACGATCGATGGCGAGATCCGATACGAGCGGGTTGCCACACGAGGAGGCCATCAACGATTATCTGGATCAGCTGAGAAGGGCGATGGCTTGCTACGAGCAGAAGAGCAGGAGGAAACGAGACACGAGCGCGAATTTGATTTGCTAATCGGTGATTTTCGTTGTAATCTCACGTCGCACTTAATCTCTAGTACGATCGGTACTACTCGCGCCAGTTGTACTTCTTGCGAAGTTCTCGTTACTTGGTGCGAATGTACGCTGGGTGGACGAACGAGCGAAGGATCGTGACGTCCACCTACCGCGCTCCCATACTACTGATTAACTTGGCGAGAATTAGTTGTTAACTCGATAAGTCATTATTGCGTACTCAGTGTACAGTTTTACTCCTTTTCAGTCAGGATACTCGAAGAGTTTATCGTCGTGACCAAAAATACAATATATTTATTTAATTTATTTATTGCTATGCTTATTTTTAACTCAGTTAAATTATTGAAATATATACGATTGTCTATTTTGTAATTACGTAAAATTTTCTGATAATGTGCCAGTGAGAATTGTTAAACAAAATTTTTACGTGGGTGAGGGACCGATATTTATTCCGTGAATAAATAATGAAAATCGTACGAGAATGAGAATATTTTTAAAAACATTGTTAATTTTTGTAAAAGAACTTCACATGTATGTTTGATAACATAGTAGGCCTGTGTTGTGCCAAAACATAATTTAAGTCGTTCCGAGTTTTTTCCAGAATTGATTGCTATGTTGCATAATTATACAATTGCTTATCTTGATAGATTTTTATTATTCATTTACAGTGTATTAGTATTTGCAAATACTATATTAATACTGAAAACAAACTTACCCAAAAGGCAGGTTTGTTAGTTCCTTAATAAATGTCCTTTCATTAGCGTATTAATATATTATAATCTTATTTCCATTGATTAAATGGAAGAGAAATATTTGTGTATGTAAGATATATTATACAATTTCGTATAATAATACATGAGCACTATAAACTATAAAATAATTCGATTGTTAACATCCATTTGCCGCGTTTGTATATTCTAATTCAATTACAATATTTCGCAATATCACATCAAATCATTAAAAAAAAATTAAAAGATTTTATTTTTTTGTAATTATTTAAAAATCGGTAATATTGTATAAATTCTTAAATTCAAATGTTATATATTTGTTCTGAACTCGTTAACTTTTCTAGAAGCATTAGAATAGTAAAATTTGAAGTTTTAATTGAACACGAGATTTGTACTTTCGTTATTTCACATTGTTATGTAAAATATCACTATATACATTGGAATCGTTTTATTATTATGACACGATTGTTATAGTAATTAAATGTTTTATCGAACCTAAATTATTCCGAAAAACTTGCATGCACGAATACATTAAACTATTGAAAGTTTAAAAGTATGATTCATGTTAGTTTAGTTTGACCCTGAGAGGGAGAATGCGGGTAAGGATATTAATATAATTTCTACTAAAAACTAATTAAAAGGGTCTATTTCGATTTATGTTTAACATAATTTAATAAAATAATGAAATGTTCATATCACCAGAAGCCGAGGTTGTTTCGATCGGTAGTCACAAAATTAATACTAATATAACAATATAAAATTCGTATATTTAGCAGTGCTATTTATCTAAATAATAGTGTTAATTTTCTATTGCATTTTATATTTTGTACCAAGTGTCAACGTATTTTCTAACTATGAAGCAACTCATTTTGAATAATTGCTGAATTAGCAATTAGTGAAACGCAAATTGATGAAGAAGCGGACTGGATAAGTGGCTTCAAAAGACTAGAATCGTTGGAGGACATAAATCTAATTCTAAATGTATAATTCTGAAAATTGTGAAATACTTTTACAGTGACAAGTTCGTTATAGGCGTGGTAAGATAGATAATATTTTACAATAGCTTTTCTTTTTCAATTGAATTCATTAAATTTCTAATGTTATCCTACATAATACATGTTAATATTTTTTTCACATCTATTTACAATAATTTTATATATATACTAGTTTTAATAGTCCCATTGAGTAATGGACATTAACAACTTTCTATAATTTTATAGGGTATTGTTAATGCTGTCTAATTTCATTCGATAAAAAATGAATCGAACCAAGAATATCTTCCTAAATTTAGGTATGATGCAAGTACAAAAAAATTTGTATAAAAAATACTTTGCATCAAATATTACTAATTAAAAATTGAGTTAAGATAACTCGATATAACTCACAAAATATATAGGCTATATTTTATATATTGCAAATATAACTCTGATATACTTTTAATATTTTGAGCTATCTACAATATACATTACTATCACCTTGCATTGAACAAGAATGAATATCATCTATACATTACTAAATTTGATCGGTGCAGAGCACATTAACTTACTTGGTGTTGGATTACTTATAAGAGTATCAAAGGAAATTCGAAGTTAATGAATTGATTTTCAAAATATATAGCAATTCTGAGTCTATGTTCTTCTGTGCGAACTAAATGTTAAAAAAAAATTCCAAATAGAAATATGGAATTGTGTACGGTCGATATTTCAAAGACTATTTTAAATCCTGCACTATTATTCTGCTTCAATGATTTTGAATAACAACATGATAGTTATTATTTGGAGTAGCAAAATTTCACTGTTGTTCTTTCAAGGCGAAATGCAAGATTAATTTGATATACTAAATATTCCACCTCATTCGAATTTTTCTTCTTTCAAGGCTAAATCAATAGCATCTCCTGCATGTGGAACAATGAAAGCTGGTTTGCAAAGAGCTTCGTCAACTGGAAGAAAATCTCTTGGACAATGCTCAGCAATGAAGTCAGAATCTCGTTGATGTACACCACTTTCAACTAAGATACTAATACATGCTTTTGCACTAGGCTTTTTAATATCTTTTCCAAGTAATTTTTCTAAGATACGACTGCTACTACTTTTACCTGCTTCGTATCGAGACAAGTACTTATCATACAAGTTTGCACCAAACACATCTGTATTTATGTTATCTCTGAAAATTAAATAAGAAATAATCAATATTTCATTGACATGAAAAACAGAAATATTTATGGTGTCAACATACCCCACTGCATATATTGTATCTACTTTATCTATATTCAGGGTTTTTGCATGTGCCATTAATACATCATTTGCGTAATAATATGTAACTTCGCTTGGTTTGCCGACTAGAGCAGAATATATCATATCTCTTCCTGTGACTTTTTTATACAAAGACTCTAAGCATAAAAGGAATGCACCATGTCCATATCTAGGAATGGGTGCGGCAGATACCCATAACAAATCCATGTTACACGCTAACACTGGTATATGAGGATATGGAATTGTACGTGATAAACTCTTTGGCATTCCATTGGTCATGAGAAGATCTACCATTAATTGTAATGGTGTTTCCCATTG
This sequence comes from Goniozus legneri, assembly GCA_003055095.1. NCBI lineage: Eukaryota > Metazoa > Arthropoda > Insecta > Hymenoptera > Bethylidae > Goniozus > Goniozus legneri. Next base: position 16,817 of record NCVS01000431.1, on the reverse strand, counting down.
AATGGGTTCATTTAAAAGTACAATTGCTTCTATTACAGGGAAATCAGGATCGATTGGACCACATTGGGGATTTCTTTTTTTCATGTTTACATAATCAAGACTTGGAAAATTTTTCACTAATTCCTCTATAGTTACAGTTTTCTTAAAGCCTAATTCTTGTGCTATTTCTTTTATAGGACCTTGACCTGATATTAGTACTTGTTTATTATGAAATTGATGAAATTTAGTTAGAGGTGTATGAGCTACAACAACTTGAGACTCGTCAATTTCAACCCCAATCCATTCTGTTAAATCAGCAGCTTTTTGGCTACGTAATGAATTTCCACTATTTGTTACAAATATTGTCGGAACTCGAAATTTCCCATCATTTCCAACAAGACGTTTAAATGCTTCTCGTATTGGGGGTATTACTTCTTTTCCTCTTACTATAACACCATCAATATCAAACAACATACCAAAATTTGGTTTGGTGTTTAAATGCTGAAATAAAAATCATTTCTAAATCATACTGTATTAGTTTTTGCACACCTAAATATTGGACATTGAAACTTTAGAGGTGAATGTAATATTGCAAAATAACAAGCTAGTATAAAAATATACCTGACATGAAATGTCAGCAAAGGACAGGTATATTTTTATACACTATAAAAATGACAATCCAAAGAATTCATATGATTCTTAAATAACAGAAAGAATATGTTAGGCAGAAATTTATTTGGTAACTTAATTATTTAAATTAATAAAAAGGTTGTTTCCTAATTATTAAATTATTTGATTCAGGAGAAAAAAAATTTGATACAAACAGAATTTCACTTATTAAAATTGCGATTTTATTTCAAAAATTGGGTTACAAAAATTTTATGTTACATGCAAATATTGTTGTAATGGTTTCATGAAAAAAATCGTTTCAATTTTTGGATACATTTAAGAAATAAAACAATAAAGTAATATGTCATTTTTATATATTACGGTTGAAAATTTAAACAAATGAATTAAAAATGAACGCGTTATGATATGTAAATCAGTGTTACGTATGATAAAAAGCATGTGAAAGTAAAGTAAATTTCTAAAATAAGACTTACTCTGACTCCCGAAAATCTTGCAATAGTTGGTCGTAACAATATTTTTAAAATTGCCATATTGCTTATTAAAAATTATTAAAAATGTCAAATTATAAATAATTATTTTAAATAAACTAAGTTTAATGACTTTTCACGAGTCAGTTATGCATAATGTAATGTTTTGCGGCTATAGTGACCCACGGATTCCACAGCCCATTCGTTTGTATTTTTTCCACGTGCCGTAAGAGGACAGAATATTCGACATCAACGTTACCAACACATGGCCATTATTATTGCTATCTTTATTCTATTGATAATATAGAAGCGAGATGAGAATATTGCGATTTCGAGGACAAAGTTCAAATTACACCCTAATTTAATACAACACATTCATTAAACTACAGTTGCTACAGATTTTTTATTATCCAAATAATGAAATTGAATATAAATACTGAATTTACTTTAGAAATTCGAAATTTTAGCAAAATTAATAACAATTTATTGTTTTATACAGTCTAAAAATGATAATATACATCTGTAATTCTAATAATATATTTTAATTATATTATTATACATTATAAATATATTTCACTATCTCTTTGACAATTTCAACAGATGATTTCTCAACGCAACTTGTTTATCTTTAAACGAACGTTTTACTTTTCCTTTTATTTTATGTTTTATCATTTGGAAAGCTTTATTCTTTTTCTTTTCTTTGTTCGTTTTACTACATAATGGATTTTGCCTGTTATCCTTAAATCCAAAGTTCTCTCGCCCCTCTTGTCCTTTCTGAAAATTTTAATAAATAACAGTGAGTGATGTTAAATAAGTAGGTATTCAATGAATGAATATTATTTCACTTTCAACAAACCTTAACACTTTCGATTCTCGCCTGTTTATCGTGTTTTCGTTTCTTGTAAATATTTTCGATATCACTAAGTTTAACGAGTTCACCGTTACCGGTATTTTCTTCGTGAGTTCTCTTAGTACCTCGTTTAGCATATGTTACTTGTTGTTTAACTAATCCCATGTCGATTTTTTTAAAATCTTCATCGGTTAATAAACGACCAACTGATATTTCTGTTGCGATTGCTTTTTTTTCGTTTTTCAATTTCATTCGATTTTCCAATTTCTCTTTCTGTTTCTCTAGCTTAGTAAGTTTGGTTTTCTTCTGTCTTGTTTCTTTTTCCTCATCATCATCATTCTCTTCATCTTCATCTTGATCATCATCATCATCTTCATCTTCATCTTCATCTTCACTCTCTTCATCGTCATCATCATCACTTTCACCTTCAATGCTTTGACTATCATTATTTTCATTATTCGAAGGAATATCAATCCATTCATCTTCATCCTAAAAAAAATGTAATAAATCAATTCATAATTACATGTTACATATTAGTACATTATTTAATTATTAAATTAAGTTTCTTACATCACTATTTTCACTGTCAATTTCAACTGTATTATCTGCATTTTCTTCTAATAAAACTTCTGCCCCTGGTATAAATTCTTTAGCATCTACTTCTCCATATTTTAGTGGATTTAGAGCAACTGTAGCTTCTGTGGGTCGTCCTCTATCTTTTTTATGCAATAACTTTGGAGCAGTATTTCTGAATAGACCTATCAAAGATCGAGCTGCCATAACAACACTTCTATTACGGTTATCCTTGTACTTTGCCAAATCTTTAAGAAGATCTTCATTCATTACCAAAGGACAACGTGCACAGATTGCTCTTACAGCATTCAACCTATTAACGTTTTCGAAATTAGTTTTAAGACTCCCACTTTTATTCCTATTTTACAAAGTATCTGAATCTTACCCAATAGCCATAACATCAGCTGAATTGCGGTCTGTGACAAAATTATTTACCAAAGTTCGAATAACTGGTTCTAATGTTTCGGGAGGTACTAATTCATGAGAAGCTTGAGCTATGAATTGAAGTAATCTTGTCACCTCTGGAATATTTTAAAATTGTATTAATAAGATTTAAGAATAATTAATTTTATGTAATACCCTAATGTAATAGTTACCTCTTTGATGAGGTTGAAGAAATCTTTCTAAATATGAATAGAAGTTGAGAAGGAATAGATTATGAAGACCAATCAGTCTGGAAATAACATCAAGTGCCATTAACTTGATCTCAAAACGATCATTATTTTTCTCTAATTGTTTAAATAGCTTTTCAGCAAAGCCTTGTGGGTCATAAACTAAATTTAGAGCAGAAAAATTAAATTGTACAGCTTGTGCCTTCTTTTTTTTAGATTTCTGAAAATAATCAAAATTTATAATTTTTGCTATGATAAAAAGAATAATTGAAAAATAATTAACATAATAAGATTTGATAACATACTGCATATAATTGTTTTGTTTTTTTTAACAACTTTTCTCGTTTTTTGGTCTTTTTGTTTACTTTATTTGCCATCATGACTCCTTTTACATCTGGTTCATCGTCGGAATCGCTATCGTCTTTGTCTTTTTCTTCAGGATCACTTCCTAAGAAGAATTTCAAGCTCGCCACCATCACTTTAATTATTTTAGAAAAACACCCAGATGCAATGACATTAACGGTTTTGGCATCATTCCATACATTTTTGTTGTACAATTCAACTATTATGTCTACAGACATTTTAGCTGCTCTAGTATTACTATCATTTAACATGGAAAACATAAAATTCTGCAAAGCTGTATTGACTTTAACATTTTTGTGCTTGGCATTAACATTCTTTATATCAGTAATGATATGTGTTTGTAAAAATTGTCTCAAAGCTTTATCTTGAGATCGCAGTAATTCAAAGAACAATCTTAATAATGTAATTGGTTCAAGTAGATTCTTATTTCTGAGCAAAATCAATGCTTTACAAAACGTCTGTGAAAAAAATTAGAATTTAGTTGGTTGAATTTTGGATGAAATAATAAATTAAATTTCATAGCTTACCAATCTCATTTCATTTTCAAGTATAGTATTGTGTGTACGAAGAATATCTATAAGTTCTTCAGGAAATGTTTTCAAATTTTCTACATAGCAATGAGCCACCTATAATAAAATTAACAATATATATTCATTCATTTATAAAAATGTCTCAAACATTATGACAAAAAACATAAAAAACGACTTATTTCATGTTATAAAGTTTATTAAGCAACCATTTAGATATACATTGGAAATAAATAAAAATAATAGAAACAGATTGCTCAATATGAATGTAAAAAAATATAGATTCTTAACATAAATTATAAATTGATAAGAATAGATCGTTCATACAAAATCATATTAAGTATAAAAACACACATAAAGAAAACCTGGTATTTTAGTATTACCTACTTTTTATAACTAGGTAATACATTAATTGAGAATTTAATGTTAATCATGCATGAAGTCATATAAATACTTTTTAATTTCAAAGCCGACTGTTTTAGCAATAACAGTAATAAAATCGTAGCTAACACAACATTTTAATTTTGGTTCGTCAGTATTTTCACTGATTAAAGCCAATAAACCAAGTTGACACATAGTTGGTATTTGTGATAATAAACTTGCATTTAAATCAATGTTAGTTTCAGCAATAGCACAAAATATCGCAAGAACTCTATTGATAGTAGATTGTCTTGGTCCTGTATAAACATTTGCTTTGGTAATTTTTTTGTTTATCGCAACTCTCTTTTTTCTTTTACTACTGTGTTTCACAAATAGCCGTTTATCTTCTTTCGGGGGATTATATGATGCAAGATAAGCTGCAATTAGCATGTATTTTGCATAAAAAGGTAATTCAAAACTCAATGCTAATTTTGTTGTAGATTCTATTTCTTTTGATATTTCAATTGAATTTGAAAAATCATGCGAAGAGACTCTAAGATACAAAACTTCCAGATTAGACTTAAATATATTAGAAATGTGTTTCCATAAATATGAAACATCATCTTGTTGACAAAGTTTAGATTCAATTGGTTCAATGTATTTTTTAAAATTCAAAGAAGCCATATACTTGAGTTCATTAAAATCTCTACAGAATCTACCAAAAACGGAAAGAAATAAACTTAAATAATTACTGTAAAAAGCTTCATTATATAATTTACTTTCTTTAGGTTTATGAAAAACTAACAACTTTTTCATCTCTTCTTTTGAATATTGAGGAAAGTGAATTTTTATAGGTTCAGCAATCCCTATTTTTGGATGAAATTTTTCCCATACTATATCACTCACAAAAATAGAACAAATGCATAGTTGACTTATTTCTTTCAACTTAAGTAATCCTGGTAATAAAGTAACTTCTGCATTTCGCAATCTATCACACTTATCAAATACTATAACGATTGGTGTATCACTAGTTTGAAAAATATTTCTCAAAGTTAGAATAAAATCCAACATATTATCGCATTTATATGATTTTGTATCTTCCCATGAACTCAAATTCTGACCTAAATTATTTATTATATATTCAAAAATTTGTTTTCCATTGCGATTCTCTATACAATTTACTATACAATAATTGTAATTTAAGTAATTCAGAAGAGATTCTAACACTAATGATTTCCCAGTTGCTACATGACCAAACAAAAACAAACTATCTGGCAGTGGTTCGTTCTTGTTTCCAATTAACGCAAATAGTTGTGATATCACTCCTTCTCTACACAATATAGTGTCACTTGAATGTTGCAAGTAGGATTCCATGATTTCAAATGTTATTATGACGATATAGGTAATGTTTATATTTTAATGATCTAGTTTATAAATGTTGATATATTAACAAATCTTGATCAATTCACCTGAAATATAAATGACCTTTATGTTAAGGCCAATCTTTCTGAATGACTACAAATTGATATCAAGTGAATGATTTAAATTGATTAAAAATCAACGTTATTATTCTATTCCAATAAAATAACTCACCTGGGCTAAAAATGTAACCAATTCATCAAGACGTTTATTGTATTTGTCTGGAGTGAGTCGAAATACTTCCAAAATTGATTTGTAGTGTTCGTATTGTTGCAAAAACTAAAAAATGACATTTTTTATTACGAAAACGAAATTCTGTAAATAAATAAAATTTGTAATATACTAACTTCTTCTTTGTACGATTCAGAATCACGTTTAATAAGATTCTGAAGTTGCGGTAAGTTATCCGGCAATTGGTTATTATGTCTAACCATTTTCTTTTATCTATAATACAATAAATTTTATAATTGTATACGACACATGCCGCTCAAATATATTGTATCTTAACCCACGTTTCCGTTATAACCACTAAATATTAACGCATATACAGATGTTCAGATTAAGGTTTCAAAATGTTCAGTTCTTCGTTGGACAATGCGACAGTGATTTCTGATTGGCTCCTTAAGTCTGCTGCAAATGGTGATTCGTTGGAACCAATCAAAATCTTTAAAATCAGAAAATGTCATGATGTCATATTTAGGTATATATTTAATTGAAGATAAGTGTAAATTGCATTGACGTCGAAACTCTATATATTATTATTTAAACAATGGTAAAATTTCGGCATGTGCGCTCTTAGCTATATATATAATTGATGATTAAAGAGAGATAGAGCCATACAATAAAACAATGCCTTACGTGTTGTAAATGCTTTAAACTTCTAACGTTATTCAATTAAAATTGAAATGAAACAATTAACGTTTTGAAATAAATATTTAGAACATACAATCTAAATACGAAGCCTTTGCTCGTTTCAAATTTTAATTCAAAATTATTATTTAAATAAAAACAAGACAAGCTAAAAGAACAAAATAATCGGAAGTATGTCAAATGAAGTTAAAATTAAATCGTTACGTTCTTATTCTAATTAAACAGCTTCACATTTAAACTTCTTAATTCATTCTATTTGAAAGACTGAACGAACGACAAGCAGCACGTTTTTAAACGCGTAATATATTAAAATCGTATTTTATAGTTTCTAAAAAAATTAATAAATGAAGTCACATTTACTTTAGAAAAACGTAATTATTCATATTAGGAAGAGATCAAATAAAATTCTGTAATAAGAATATAAGAGATAATGTAAGATCAGAAAGTTTGATCGATTTTATATCGTGGCCAGCAGATCATTGACAGTACTCGGCTTGCGGTGTTGCGGTCACTAGCGTGACACATTTACGAAGGCCGTGATCATCTCCTTTTATAGAGCTTTTCGAAACAAAACGTGAGTCTCGTAAAAGAACTCGAGGTAACAACATGGTTCGCGTGATAAGTCAGCAAACATATGATGAGGTTGTCAACGAAAATATTGAACAATTTGACATGACACCCGAAGAAGCGATTGACGATGCTATTAAACAATTCGAAGCCCAAGTAAGTAAAATTTGATTTTTATTTTATGTTAAGAAAATAATTTTGTAGTGTTGATCTTCTATTAACTTTGTTTTAAATTTGTTTATAATTTTATCTTGTTTTGTGATAACTTCTCATCATTCTTGTGTCTTAACAGGGAGTGGATTTAAGTAATATCATAAAAGATTTAGTGCTCAGCAATGACAATGATCTAATATCATCATATTTGGATCAAATTAAAAATTCAATTGAAGATGGAGAATTTGAAAGTACTCCTCCTGTATTAGATAAATTAAGAAATGTACTGGAAAAAGATATAGCTCGTAGAGTATTTGCTGGGAAAAATAATGGATACAAAATTTTAATCGATTTAATGAAAAAATGTATTGATGATAAAATGATTCTGAAACCTGCATTAAAAACTATTACAGCTTTGATGACAGGAAATCCTGATATATTAGATAGCGATGGGATTGCTCTGCAAATGGAGTAAGTAAAGATTTTTTTTATGTTGATATAAATGAATTATTTTTTTATATTAAAAATAATATAATTCAAACAGCATCTTAGATAACCAAACTGATATTACTACGATACAATACTGTTTACGTTGGATTAGAGAATGTTGCATAAAACATGAAATGAATAGGCAAAATATATTTAGAGCAAATATTTTTGATAAAATCAAAAAGTTGCTAATGCGAGAAGAAGCAACAGGACCAGAATTAAAGGATGCCTGTTCTGTAATTAGATCTCTTGTATTAGACGATGATATAAGGCATGATTATGGAAAGGCACATGAACATGCTTCTCATATTGCAAGAGGTGCTCTCAGTGTTTTAACAACATTAGTATCAAGTAATATATTTATTATTTTAATATTTTAAATAATATTAAGAATCCATTAATCGAAAATTATTATTTTTTGTTAGAGTTCTATCATGATAAATCAGTTGTGGGAGATTTGATGATCACAATGGCATCATTAATTGTGAGGAATGAGTTTTGTCAAGATGTTAAAGATGCTGGAGGTTTGAAATTCATTTTAGACGTTATGACTGAATATCCTCAATCTGAGAAGTTAACTTGGCAGGCACTTAAATTACTAAAAGCACTCGCAGGTAATGATGATGTTAAAGCTCATATTATCACTTCGGGAAGTGCACCATTGATTGTATCAGCATTGAGCAGATTGAAGGTAAGAATTATAATATTATTAAATTTGAGTGACACATGCATTATAATTTTTTATCTTTTTAGAATTCTGAAACATTAGTAGTTGCTGCTTTAGCTTGTATATCAGCATTGTCATTGAAAAGTCCTTCAAATGCTGGGGTATTTTATGATTGTGGTGCACCTATGGTAATAGTCGACGCCATGAAAACATATCCTAATAGTGCAAACGTTATAAGACATGCATCGTGGGCTATTAGAAATATGGCTGTTCGAAATAAAATGGAAGCGAAAGAATTTATTGCTCATGGAGTAGAAGAAATATTACAAAATGCCTTACAAATAAAGGATACTTCTTTAGAGAATGATGTTAAAGCTGCATTAAGAGATTTAGGATTGAAAGTAGAACTCAAAGAAAGGTGGGCAGGTAAAGGAGTCAATATAGGGAAAGACAGTAAGTAAAGTTATATCAATTATGAAGATTGATATAAAAAATATTGTTTTTCTTCGAAAGATGAACACGTAATTTTAAACGTGATGTTTCTTTATCCATACTCAAATATTCAGTAATTCATTATTCTGTCATTATCACGTGAAAAATTATTTGTTCAACATTAATATCGAAGTTTTGAAACTTAATCAAATGAAGTGTGTTAGACTTTATACATTAACACATCGATCATATTTATATAAAAATAAGTACTTTACTTAATGGCAGCATAATAACTCGTTTTATGCTTCACAATTTTGTACATTGTTAAGTTATAAATGCATGCAATAAATATTTCTTGTTGTTATTTAATTGCTTTTTCGCTGAGAAATTATTTAATTACAAAATTTTTCAAAATTCGTTATCCGCTTACGATATGTGTGAGAGCCGAAATAAAAATCATAATCGAATCGAATAACAATTACATTGAAAATATAAAGTGAACAATTCATTTTTACGTTATAAATAATTTAATTTATCATTTTCCAATGGTAAATTTTTTAATTAATATCAGGTTAACTTTACATGTCCGTCTTAAGAGAAATTCATTGAAAAGTACAATAATACAAATCTATAATGTTATCATATCAAATAAATTATACTTTCGTGTATGTCCTTTTCTACAACAGTCTTTACTCAAATGGTATATCAATAAATCCTTTAGACGACAGATATAAATTTAAAATTGCCAATACTCCGATTAAAGAGGTAAATATTAAATTTGGCAAAACAACTACAATAAATGATTAATATGAAAAATAGACTTTTATGGATCGACTAAAGGATTAAAGAGCTAAATGAAAAGCTTTATAGAATATTATTATCGCCTAAATTTAAAAACCTTTTCATTTACACTACAAAGTATTAAGATAAAATTGTAATAAATATAAAGCAACTAATTTCGTCTAACGTTTGAAATTATATTCCTTCACGGCAGTGTGGAGTTTGATTTCTCACGGCATTGGCAGCATGAATGCTTGTAGTACCTGATTCGGCACAAGCCATTCTTTATTACAAGACTACAATTGGGATATTTGTCGACACATTCCGTTGGTTCGTCTGTTTCTGCAAAGAAATTGCATTAGAAGTTTTCCTTTTCACAACTATTATTTATTGAACCTACTTTTAGGCGATTTGATTTCGTGTACCAATTCCTTTTTGCACGGTTCCAAATTACAAACTCTTTCGATAGTTGGTTCATCCGACGGATTGCAATCAGTACTAGATATACCGTCATTCATGCACCGTACTATCCTGGTTTGCGTGCCCGATCCGCATGTTGTGGAACACTTAATAAAAATAGATATACAAAATTACTTGACATATTAAAAATAACTGTTACTGAAAACTTTCAATGCGTTGATATTTGTTAATAATAATACTAATAAATGAAAATATGTTTCACCTTGGACCAGTCCGAAACAAGCCACTGTGCTGGACACGTGTTCATGTTGCACGGCTGCGTTTCGGCCGGCTTTGTACCGTCACAGTTTTCAGCATTTTGCAGTGTTATTGTATGCTCAGTTTTCGAAATACATATTACTTTACGAGATTGAACACCACTGCCGCATGTTACAGAGCACTAAAAATAATTGTGTATGTCATACCGATAATTTGTAGAATAATAAATTTTATACTTTTGTAAAAATATTGTTTTATCCTTAATTACCGAATTCCATGGTCCTGTGAACCATTCCGGTCTATCGCAACTCGCATCATTCCTACGGCACTGTCTCTCCGATTCTGGCTTCTCTTTGACGTCGCAGAGCGACTCGTTTTCATCGGAGCAGGCCACCAGCCTGGTTTCGATTCCCGTGCTGCATTTCGCCGAACACTGGAAAAGACGAACGTAATTACCATCCGAATTTCAATAATTCAGTTAACAGGGGATAATCACCGTTGACGGCCAGTCCGAATACAACCACGTGGATCGTTTTAGCGCAGTCGAGGATTGACAGGAGATCTCGCAGGGCCTCTCGGAAACTGGTTTGATATCTATAGGGCAAGACTCGCCCGACGTTATGCACGTTACCCTGCGTGTGTGAACTCCTTTTCCACATGTCGCCGAGCACTGCGCAAAGTTTTTATCGCCCATTATACTTTAACTGTATATTCATAAGAATTCGAATAGTCGCACGGTTGGTCTCCTAGTCGCGACAAAAACCGAACAATTTTTAAAATCACCTCGCTCCACATAACATGACAGTTTCTTTCCAAACGACTTTTGCAATTTATACGAAATAGCAACGCGTACGTGAAAGCGTAGAGAATCTAGGATTGAGTTATTTTTACGACTGGTACGTTCGAGTCTCGAGGATTTTAATTGACGTAATCGCGTTAGCAGGGGCGTGCAAAAACTGAATAAAATCAATAGAACGCAGTCCCTACGCGTCTCTGCGCGAAATGCCGAGATTAAGCTAGCTTTTGCATTCTCGATTTTGCATAATCACGTTGGTAAAAGCGTGCGAAGGAGGAATAAAATCCTACCGGTCCCCAACTGCCAACGCTCCATCTCGGCGCGTTCAATTGCGAGTCTATGCGCTTAAGCTCGGGATTCGCGTAAACGCAGTCGGTCTCGTTGCACGGCTCTACGGTCTTGTAATTGGGCGGCTGTATGCAGGCGCCGGCGGGCACTCTCATCGTCATACGAGAGTTCAATTCCTGCACGCACACGAGCTTGCGATTCCTCACGCCGACACCGCAGCTCACCGAGCACGGACCCCAGCCTTCTGGCATCCACCTATCGTGTGTAATACAATAATTTTAAAGACCGTTCGCTACACTTATACAGGAATCTCAATTTTATTTAAATCGAATAAAACTATCGTCACCTGGCGGGACAAGGACGTTCGTTGCATCTGAGAGGTGGCGGTGCCGGGGGTTTCTCGATATTCTTGCACTTCCTCTCATTGACAACGGTCCGGTTGCTCTCGCGCAGACATTTCAACAGAGCAGTTTGCGTTCCTGAAAACGAGGATAAGAAGCCACAGTGAAAAATTCCGACGCCTCTATTTGAATTAATTTACGGGCTTAATTCCGAGCAATTATCAAACGATTATTCTCAATTAGAGTGAAAAACGGTCCGCTCGTACCTCCACCGCATTCCTTGGAGCAGGGCGTCAGACCGCTGACCACCCACGTGAATTTCCTTCTCCTCTTCTTGCGCTTCCGGTTTCGCGGTCTGTTCAGCCGCTCGGTGGCGGTCGAGGTCGTAGGTGCCTGCCTCATTTCTTCGCCCCTGCCCTCGTCCAACGCCGTTGCCGTTACTCCCAGGGCGTTCGCGGTTCCTCGCTCCCTTCTGAGAATAATCGCAGTTCAGTAACAAATTTAAACTAAAATCTAATCGTAGGTAGAAACAAAGTGCAAAGTGATTCACAAAAGATGCGCGCGAGCAATAACAGTCCGATTATAGAACGCGAGAACAGAGACGGGCTCTCGCTGGAATATTTTGCGGGTGGTCGAATATAGAATTTATTATTCGTGTGTGTGGGATGCACTCACGGTCCAGATGCGGGAGCCGTAACTGGATTATCCGAGTTGGGTATTTCATTGTCGGGAGCGTTCGAACCTGAAAGAAGACGCTCGTTAATACAGATAATTAAGAGAAATGCTACACAGTAGTCGCTGGCTGACGTTGAGTGAATTAATTTAACGTTAAGCGAGTACCTGCTCCATACGAAGTCGAGATCACCCTCGGCACGCTATTGTCTGAATTCGCTAAACCAAGTGGCAGCATATACTTGTACATAACACCTGGGTTCATTTCTTGCCATATGATCTAAACAGTAAGTAATACAAAATTAGAAAAAGAAAAACAAAAGTTGTTTTGGCATTCGACAAAATTTGTTCTTTGGTATGATTACTATGACCGAGACTGTACCTCCAAGTGAAGAGACTCGTTGAGGGGACCATTGGTGACAATGCTCTCCGGACGATTCCTGTTTCCGCGGTGGTAAGTTATTGTCGCGCCAGCTGCCTTGTAGGTGCCACTCGGGCTGTACGAGCGCGGACCGTTCAGAATGTAACTGCCGTTGTTGTCCCTCAGCGCTGTCAAAACGCCAATAATAGTATTAATACGAACTGCCGACAAATCACTCGACGATCGTGTCAAGGGGTGTTTCTCGAACGATCAACGAGGATCGAACGAATGACGCGGTTTTCGCCGGAACGCCTTGTTAGCGCGTGTCGAATGCACAGAAAATACGTCCCGAGAATACATTCGTGCCTCTATGCCGTTTATATTCCCTCCTGACAGATCGAATATCGTATTTTCACACTAAACGATTTCTACGCGATTCGTGCGAACGAAGCGGGTAGTTCTCTTTCACGGTAAATATCGCACACGTGACTTATTACAAATTTTATGAATTTCGATTAAAGTACGAATTGCGAAAATGAATTGTCATCGAATAACAGTGCGTTGAACTTGCGATTAAACGCTTCCTTTTGTCAACAACACGGACTAACAATGAGTTGTAATTGTCGTGATTGCGTTCGCGTGCAAACTCAACGAGCGAGAGAGCTCGTTTTACAAAATTTGTATTGGTCGTTAACATCGCGAGCCGATAAACCTTTGACCTCGCGAGTGCCATCAATGAAACTCATTTTCAATTTCTGTACAATATTTCGATACAACTTAACACCAATTTTCAGTTACAAGCCAGAATTTCAATAATATATTTCACAACGAATCTCAGTTGAATTTCTCTGAGAAGCTCACCTAGAAAATTACCGCTGTACCTGAGCTCTGATATGTTCAGGGACATGGCACCTTTGGGTATAGTGGTCATGGGCTGATGCCCTTTGGGGAGTATGGGCTCCATGAAGATGCCCTCGTAGAGTCGACACCCGTCTCCTCTTCCTCCGCAAACTCCGCAGGCGTCGACCGTCGCTCCGGAACCGACGACTCCGTCGCAACCTACGGGCTGATGGGAAACTTATTAACGCGACCTTGACCAAATTTCTCAAGGTCAAAAGCACTGGGCAAATCAGAAACGTACGAGCTCGTCGATGAAGAGTTAATTTCCGTTCGATCGAGGATTCGACAATAGCCGGTATAAATGGGAGAAAAATGAAAGGGAAGTGGAAAAACGAGGGTGTAAAGAAGAACGCCGTCGTACCTTGCATTGTCCGGATACGCAGAGCCATCGATTCGTCGTTCGCGGCTCCATTGAAATTTCCGTATTGTGCGTGCGCTGGTGATTCGGCCCGTCGCAGGGTGTGCCGTCTATTACTGACGATTCAAGCGTTGCGTAAAAACGCTGACCGACTGCACGGCAATTGAGCGCGCACAAGTTCGGAGCTGTGGAACGGTAATTGCTTAGTATCGAATGATATATATATATATATATATATGTATATATATATATATATATGTATATGTATATAAATGTGTGGATCGAGCCGGTCCTGATCGATTCGTCACGTGAGTTATCATTTTCTCGCTCCCGTCTCGCCCGCTTTTTTTCCATTCAATTATCCGGAAAGAGGGCTCGCGTGATCACGTCCTCGTGGCTGGACGGTTAATGGAGACGTAATGATCGAGCGGGTCGTGCGATAACGAGTAAGCGTGCTTTTCGATATTCTCGATTGCACCGAACCCCTCGTTTTGTTTTTTTTTTTTTTTTTCGAGGTACTCTTACGGATCGGATTTCATAGCAGCTTAATTGGGGACCGTAGATTGCGAAAATATTATGTAAATTCGTACTGGTTTATCAATTGCGAGATTGTACAGTTCGTACGAAATTTTCGTGTAAGCTTCGCTCTATAGAAGTACCTCGATTCGGTCGGACTCGTACGGAGCGAGAGGACGCTCGGGAAAAACGTTGAGCGTCGACTGAGAGCTCCGCACGGTCAATTAGGATTTATGTCTAATGAAGCGTTAGATGCTTACCGTCTAAGAACGGCACCCAGACGTAATTGTGCCCTTTGTAGCTCTTCTCATTGTATTTCGCGCACTGCTCGGCTCGTAAATCCTCCACTTGATTCGGGCATTCCTACAATACGACAATACATCAGTTTAAAAACGCGAGAGAGGCTCTTTTTTCGTGTGGAAATAAGGAAGTCGACGATAATCCACTAAACGAACGCTCCCGCTGATGGACTCATTATACTAAAAAGTTCAAACGCGTTCGTTGACGCAATGCCCGCGAATTTTCCGCTTTATCATTCTGTTGTTTTCACAAATTCCAAGGGATGACGTACGGCCTTGGCTACGAAAATTACCGACAAAAATTGCGAGCAGTGACCACACCTGGGTCGATTGCGTAAGCGTCGACGCGCGATTCAATCGGGCCCTATTAGATAGAGTTGGAAAATTACCGATCAGCCATTGTAATGATGCGAATCGGATGACGATCGTTGGGGTTTGACGTCAATACGATCGACCGTGCATATTTTTCAGGTCCGACTAATTAACCGTCATTGACACGAGTCTCACCTACGCTCCCTTCGATATCTCATCTCTATTGGCTATTATGCTCTTGTTTACTGGCTCTACTTCAGGGATAAGCTATGCATGACATTTTAATTACAGCTAATTTTTCATACGCTATTTCTGTTATCATTTTTCATATGCGCATTTAATGTGATCATTGTATATTGATAAGAAAAAAATTTCATATAAAATAGGACCTCCCTAATTAGAGGCAGTTTGAAAAATTCAACTTGAAAATTAAATAATTCAGCGACAATCCCCCGGATATCACAATGTCACAATTTTCTTCTACTCGAGCGTTAATTTGTATTTTTAGCTCCGGTTCGCGCGAGAGTCCATCCTTTAATCCTCGAGGGGCTCGCGAGGGAGATTAAGCGTCTCGAGCGAGAGAGCGAAGTGTGTTTACCCAGGTATTGCACGTGTGATATCTCTTGTAAGTGCCAATGCAAACAGGCCGGCTGCTGTTACCCGTCACTGGGCTCATCCTCCTCCTCCTTCTGCGATGCTCGGAAACACTGGGAATCGAATCAACCATGTAACGCTCGTTTTTATCTAACTCAAAATTTTTATTCAATCTCACCGAAGGGGAACGCATTCTCGCGCCTGCGACTGAATCCCCGTGCCGCAGGTTCTCGAGCACTCGGACCAGCCGCTCCAGGCGCTCCAGGTACCGCGCACCCGGTTATCGCGCCCGAATCCGAACTGGCTCCTCGCCTGGAGCATCTGGTACACCTGGAAAATCATTCTTCGCGATAAATCTCGGTGTGCCTAACCAGGGGCCGAGAATAATAATTGATGAAACGTTCGGGACTCGATAAACCCGCCAACGATTTCTCACCTCTATTGGGTACTTCTTTGGCAAGTGCGATGACGTCACCGAGGTCATCAGGAGTCCAAGGATCGCGAGGATGGATCTGTAAAAATTGCTCGGCGTTAGAAGCTCGTCTTTCAAAAATTTTCCGTCAGGCTCGAGTAAAACGCGTTTATCGGCATGACGAATGGCCAGTTCTCGGCTCTGACGTCCGATCAAGCGGGATTCGCCGTTGGCGTCACGAGGTAACGGTGCGACGTGCATTCAACACGTATGGATTATTAATAGAACGCAGGGGGAGAGGATGCACGTGCGATGTGCGTTCCGCGACGAATCGTAAGTAGCTAGGGCAGACGTCGGTCGGCCATGAATGGACGGCGCCACGTGTTTGTTGAAACCGCGCGAGCTCGTGGATTATTTGTTTACGCGCGCCTGGATTTATCGCTATCCCATTTTTCATCCTCGCCGAGGAATCCCAGATTTATCGTTGGGAAAAGTCTCGATCGAGCTACCCATGTAGGAAATGACGATGGGCCCAGCATTGGCCCAAGCCTGC
>NCVS01000430.1:44825-93384 GCA_003055095.1 Goniozus legneri | reverse complement strand
AGAAAAGCCCCGTTTGTCGCACTTGTATCACAATGTACTATTAAAGGGGATCGCTCAAAAGAAAAGAGAATGGGTATTAATAAATCTTAATCCGCACGTGCACCGAATCTGATAAAATAATTTTTATACGTTTTTAAAAAACAGATATCTCGAGATAATAACAGTTGCTTTTATCTAGTAGTTAATATTGTACCTGAATACAATTTTTTGGTTTGGCAAAACCACATTTATTAACACTTATGATATACACACTGATTGAAAAGTGTACATTTCACAACCGTTCATACGTACAATAACATCCGATTTTTATCGTTTTTCAAGAAATCAACTATAAAATTTATCGCATACAATACTCGAACGAAAGTGTAATCGCAAAAATAGATCATATCGGGAGAAAAATCTACGTACTCGAATAAGATATTCGACAGTATTAAAAATCGATTAGCTATACCCCCCCACAATCCGATAAAGGTGATTATAAATATGTGAGATTTTTCGTTACATCAGTATTGTTGAGGGAGCCGCCAATTGTTTCGCTACGTTAGTGACGTCCGGCTCCTCACATATTATACATACTCTTAATTACAAACATGGACTTTCTTATTCTCTTTCATATTTTTGCATTTTTCTCTTGCTCCATGCACAAAGCCTGTGCCGATGTACAAGAAGAAGTACAAATAGAAGTAATCGATCCTGGAAGTATTACCGACAATCATGTATATGAAATCCACAATGAAAAGAAAACTGATCAGCAAACGGAATTCGAAGCAGTCCTAAATGAAATCAGCACGGAAGTGGAAGAGGCTGAAAAGCAAGTCATAGATCCGGACATCTACCTGACAACTGTAATAAAAATAACAAATTATCCCGCTGGGCAAAATAAAATAAAAATTTTGTTGCAGATTGAATTCGTAAAAAAATACGGTTACATTGGTGAGACTCATCACGTGACTACCGATGATGGATACATCCTTGAGATGCACCGGATAGCCGGGAGAAGACAAGCACCGAGTGCTAAGGGAAAACCAGTCGTGTTGATTATGCACGGGTTGCTCAGCAGTTCTGTCGATTGGGTAACGAGTGGAACTGGGGCTGCTTTAGGTAAACCCGAAATTCAATTAATTATTCAATAATCAATTAAAAGAATGGTAATAATTATATTTCTATAGCATACACTATGTCGGATGCCGGTTACGATGTTTGGCTGGGAAATGCACGTGGTAACTTTTACTCCCGTCATCATACGAATTATACAACCGAAGATAAAAGATTCTGGAATTTCAGGTAATCTTAGTCAAATGATAAACTCATAGCCGCAATTAATATAAATTATTATTTTATCTTAAAAACGATAATCTTTGTTGCAGTTGGCACGAGATTGGTATATACGATCTGCCAGCGATGATTGATTTAATTATCGCGAAAACTGGTCAACAAAAAATATTTTACATAGGGCACAGTCAAGGGACAACAAGTTTCTGGGTAATGGCTTCCGAACGTCCTGAGTATCAAGAAAAAATCGTTGCAATGTTTGCCCTTGGACCTGTTGCCTACGTGTCACGTTTGTTCAGCCCAGTTTTGCGTTTCCTTGCACCGTTCGGAAATCAAATAGCGGTAAGATTGTTTACATAATTCGAGTGTGCACAAAATAATTGTCTTGTCTACTTTAGGCGGCTATGAAATTGATTGGACAATACGAATTCGAGCCAACTGATGAAATGACAAGAAAATGGACTGCTATGGTTTGCAGCAAAGACGCCATAACCCAACCAGCTTGTTCAAATATTTTGTTTTTAATTGCAGGTTATGATTGCGATCAGTTGGATAAGGTCAGTTTTTTCTATTCATTCATTCGCTGTCACCTACGAAAAACTAACGAGAAATTTACAATTTATTAGGATAAGCTGTCCATTATTATGAGTCACGTACCTTCGGGAGCTTCTGTCGATCAAGTACTCCATTATGCACAACTTATCAATTCCGGTAAGATTTCCTGTAATCGATTTTTTGACTAGCAAGAAAAATTTTTATCCTTTTTTACTCTTTTGAAATAGGTCGTTTCAGGAAATTCGATTTCGGATGGATTGAGAATTTGAGTAAATACGGAAGGATTACACCTCCCGAATACGATCTTAAAAAAATTAAAATACCTGTTATTTTACACTACAGCAACAATGACTGGCTGGCCGATCCAAGAGTACGTATAACAATGTAATAAGCGTAAATTCGTTCACTCGATATTAGTAAATTATAATATCAATGATAACTTTTTTTAGGATGTCGAGAAATTATATAGTCAACTTGGCTCACCGTACGCAAAATTCCTAGTACCTCATCCAAAATTCAATCATCTGGATTATTTATGGGCCGTTAATGCGAAAGATTTATTATACGACAAAATGATAGGCTTGATGACGAGATTCAAGTTATAAATATATTAAAAACAAAGATCTGAACATGTGAACATTAGGAATGTCTTTAGTTTATAAATTTTTATTTTTTTATTTGAAATTTACGTTAATAAACATTTTAGTAAAAAATGGAATCACTTAGTTTTTCTCTACCTATTTAACCTGGGATTTGGAAAAATTTGCGAAGTAGGTTACAAATTTTTTCTACAGCATTGTTCCTACGGGAGGGACCCGATTGCGCACATCCGAATTTCTCACTAGCCACATTGCGCACGCCATCTTGCGCACGGCCGAATAACGCTCGTCGGAAAAATGGACACGACCGAGTTGCGCACGTCGGTAAATTGGACACGGCCGAGTTGCGCATGTATCGATTAATGCAAAAAAGATGGCGTACATGGCTAATGGTTCGAAAATTATCAATGGCCGCTCGAATTCTTAACCTCTCAGTGGTTACTTTGCGACACAGTAACCTATAGTTGTTCGTACTTATATATTGTGTATTCAGCAGGACAAATTCATATATTGCTCAGATTACGTGATAATAATATATGGTGTGACTTGCAATTACTTGTATTGCAAAATATTCAAAAATGAGTCGCCGAAGACCTCACGAAGATGACGATGGATACGGTATTTATAAATTAATTTTATACTCCATTACGTTTGATAAACATTATACAATTAATTAATTAAATTTTTGTCATGTCGAAGAACGCGTTTATAAAAAGCGCAGGAGGGTATCCGAGAATCAAGAGATCGAGGATCGTCTCGAATCTCTTATATTGCGAGTTGGCGAAAAATCTACCTCATCCTTGGAAAGTAATTTGGAGGGACTAGCATCTGTATTAGAAGCTGATTTAGGACTCTTTCGTAGCAAGATTCTACGTATTTTGACAGATTGTGCGATTAAGATGCCAGAAAAATGCACGATATATACAACTCTTGTTGGATTATTGAATGCAAAGAATTTTAATTTCGGTGGTGAATTTGTCGACTACATGGTAAAGAATTTCAAGGATTCTTTGAAATCGTGCAAATGGGATGTAGCCAGATATTCATTGAGATTCCTTGCTGATTTAGTCAATTGTCATGTATTATCTTGCGGTTCTTTGATGCAATTATTTGACAGTATGTTAGATGCAGCCAATGAAGATGGTGTGCCGCAAGTCAGACGAGACTGGTATGTTATCTTGACCTAATTTATTTCTTTCGATTTATTTATTAAAATTACAAAATTAAATATATTTGATTTTCATTGGAAATAAAGGTATGTTTATGCTGTTATGTCTACCTTACCCTGGGTAGGAAGAGAGCTTTATGAAAAAAAGGAGCAAGAGTTGGATCATCTGATGGTTACGATAGAAATATTTTTGAATAAGCGTTCTAAGAAACACCAACCAGCACTAAGAGTATGGTCGAGTGATACACCGCATCCGCAAGAGGAATATCTTGATTGTTTATGGGCTCAGGTTAGAAAGTTGAGACAAGACAATTGGGCAGAAAAACATATTCCAAGGCCATATCTTGCTTTCGACTCGATACTCTGTGAAGCTCTGCAGCATAACTTACCTGCAATTATAGCTCCACCTCATCATGAATCTTATAATTATCCTTTACCAACAGTTGTATTTCGAATGTTCGATTATACAGATTGTCCAGCTGAAGGCCCTCTGTTGCCCGGAAGTCACGCTATTGAACGATTTCTCATTGAAGAACACTTGAGACAGATAATTAATAATTATTTCTTTGAAAGGAAAGACTGGTGTGTATCTCAAAATATCAAAATATCTTAGATATTTATACAGAGTTGTTTATAGAAATAATAATTCGTTCTTTTTTACTCACTAGTGCTGCTCAGCTATTGAATTTCCCATATAAAGCCAAAATTCCATTAGATTATTGTATCGTGGAAGTTATTTTCGGTGAGTTATTTAGACTACCGACGCCAAAACATTTAGAAATTTGTTATGGATCCATTCTCATTGAGCTTTGTAAACTACAGCCATCCACTATGCCTCAGGTGAGAATTATTAATCATAACATATAACGGTTTATGTATTGTTATTCTTTATTTTAATTTATCATTTGACGTGAAATAGGTATTAGCGCAAGCGACTGAAATTTTGTTCCGTAGAATTGATAGTATGGCAGCAACTGCCTTTGATCGTTTCGTTTGGTGGTTTGCTTATCATTTAAGTAACTTCCAATTCCGTTGGTCTTGGGAAGATTGGGATTCGTGCTTACAACGCGATCCAGAACATCCTCGACCAAAATTCATCAAGGAAGTTTTATCAAAAGCATTAAGGTAAACCAATTCCCTAATGTATAGTAAAGATCTTAAATGATAATAATTGATTATTTCAGATTATCGTATTATCAAAGAATTCGGGACATGATGCCAGTAGCTTACGCAGAATTAATACCACCACCACCTGAACCAATTTATAAATATACTTCAGAGGGTGCAAGTAAGTACTGGTTGAGTGTAGATGTATCTAATATATACGTTAGAAATTAACTTGAAAGGGATTAATTTACAAATAAAAATCAATAGGTGCGTTACCCGGAACAACAGCAGCACATGAATTAGTTGTTTCTATTAGGCGTAAATGTACACCTGAAGAAGTACTTAACGTTTTAAATACGTTACCTGGTCAACGAGAAAATGAAGAAACTAACACTTTCAACCCGTTGAAAATTGATGTTTTTGTACAGACACTACTCAATCTTGGTTCTAAGAGTTTTAGTCATAGTTTTGCTGCTATAAGTAAATTTCATTACGTATTTAAGGTAATTTAAATTAATAAGATTACAAATGTCTCAATCTTAAAAAATAAAATTGTAATAAACCTTGCAGGTCTTAGCAGAAACAGAAGAAGCACAAATATGTATTTTAAGAAACATGTTTGCCTTATGGAAAAACCATCATCAAATGATGGTTGTCTTGACAGATAAATTTTTGAAAACTGGTATTATTGAGTGCAGTGCCATCGCTAATTGGATATTCTCTAAAGAAATGGCAACAGAATTTACAAAGTACGTACATTTTAAATAAATTAGTTATGAAATTTATTTGACATAATTAATTTTTTCAGATTATATATTTGGGAAATATTACATCTAACCATAAAGAAAATGAATAAACATGTAACGAAGCTCAGTACAGAGTTGACAGAAGCTCGGGAAAAACTAAGAAGAGCTGAAAGTAGATCTGGTTCTTCATCAGAGGATGATGACAATAAAGAAAAAAATAGAGAACGGCCATCTGAAGATGTGGTAGAAAGAATGGAAGAAAAACTCGAAGCAGCTCAGGCTGATCAGAAAAATTTGTTCCTTATCATATTTCAAAGATTCATTATGATTTTGTCGGAACATCTCGTACGTTGTGATACTGATGGGATTGACTATAATACACATTGGTATAAATGGACAATAGGAAGACTACAGCAGGTTTTCCTTACCGTAAGTTCATAACACATGCTAAGTGAATTCATATATTCATTTATTTTATTTTCAATTATAAAATATATCTTTACAGCATCATGAACAAGTTCAAAAATACTCATCGACATTGGAAACGCTTCTGTTCACTCCAGATTTGGATCCTCACATTTTGGATGTGTTTCATCAATTTGTATCTTTACGTGCATAAATCATCGTTTAAAAAATTTGTATACGACTTTAATAATGCATTATTAAATTTTATGAGTAAATATTTCAATTATATATCATTGTATGCTGCATGGCATAGGATATGGGCACTATAATTTTAAACACTTTGATCATAAAAATTTTTTGTATTTTTCATTTCTCTCTAATGTTTATCCACAAAAGACAATTACATCTAACTTATAATGTACTGTTGTTTGAATGTCTATATCAATAATAGATATTTATAGTTAAAGATATCTTATCTTTTAATTATTATACCATAATATACTTAGAATATACTTTTTTCCACCTGACATTCATGTATCTGTGCGTTAAAAATTAAATAAAACTGCCACTCATTGACATTTTAAAGCGTTTTCGATTCAAAAAGTTGATATAACGGTAATATCACTTCAACCTTACGATGACAACTTTTCAATGCCAATTAAAGATAGACATTATAATACTTTAATTATTTGTATTTGGATAAAGTCTCTGATTCGAATAGGTTTCTTCTTTTTTTGTGTCAGTTTTAAATCTTTAAATATCGAAAAATTAAACGCTTCAAAATTTAAATACTTCGCACTCACAATATAACTTGATTCTTTATTAATCATATATCAATCTTTTTTCTATTTCACACAAATAAATATTCACATCTTGAATCTGCACTAAATACTGGTCATATGACAATTTGACGAGACCCTGAATCAGGTTCTAAAAAGATTTAGGGTTCTGTTCGAAGTCGATAATCACTTAAAATAAATATCTATTTTGTTATTTTTCTGTTAGTTTATGAAATGTATACAAGCAATATCCACTTTATTTCAATTGATTTAAATTGAATTCGAAAGAATTTTCATTATTTGGGAATCATTTACTTTCGTAGTTTATAAACTTTATCAATAACGAGATCAATTTGCAGCTTTAAGCATTCTGTATAACTGCTTCATTCGGTTAAAATTTATTTAAGCAAGCGCAGTACTTATTTTAGTGTCTGCGAAGATGACAAAACCGGTAAGATCCCTGCGTTTCAGGTAGTTTACGGACGTGGTAACACTATTAACATCTTCTTTCATATTAAATTATTATTATTTACATATGCATTCAATACTCCGTTACCCAAATTTGTGAATATGATTTCTAAAATTATTTCATTTTATTAGAATTTGTTCAATCTTCATATTTATTTTTTCTTTTTAAAAATCTTTACCCTTTTACAAGCTACTTCTCTGTTGTCTTATCTTTATAATATCTCTTAACGGTTATTATTCAATATTTTTTTAACGAAATAACATATTTGGCGTTCGAGAGAAAAATATAAGCATTATTGATTTTTATATGATTCATACTTCATTCACAGTTATATTTATTCCAGTCAAACAAATTCTCACTATTGCTAGTATTTCAAACATTCAATTTCATGATCTTTCTTTGTTATTTTTAATACTATTTTGGCATCGGTGGATGAATTTCATTTTGATTTAATCTCCAAAACATACTTGATAAAAAATTGTATTTGTCTCCTTGATATTAAAAATATAACTAGTATTTATCCATAAAGCAGAAATTCGTAACGTATTTTAGAAACCAGAATTTTGCTAAAAAATCTTAGCGATTCAGTATGGAATAGCGCTTCGGTACGTATTGAATGAAAATTTGTAATATTTCACGAAATGAATTTCGTTTCTTCAATATTGGAAAGGTTTAGTCATTTCGATTGAGCTATCGGCGTTTATTATGAAATATATAAATCAAATTTAGTGATACGTCGTGATACACAATTTTTTCTGTTAATACGGACGATACGCTGATGAAATTACCCTGCGCAAAAATTATTTACCCACGATTAATTCTTCAATGTAAGGAAAAGATAATAAAATAAAATAAAAAACTTCACATATTTCAAATTTTTATTATAAATAGCTGTGCTAATAGACAAGCTTCTCAATGATTTAGATTTATTCGTGATAAAAATTTATAAATAAAATAATTACAAAATACAAATTTCCTAATTAAATATTTAAATATCAGTGCAATCGTTAGATGTTTAAGCACCTTCGTGATAGGCATATTGATTGTCTTCTACGTTACAATATCGATCGGAAATTAAATAATAATCAATAGGTAAAATCTCGGGAATTTAAACGTGGTGTAATGGCTTGCCTTCCAACCTTGAATGATTTACAAAAGTTTCATTCGCTTACAATTCACTCGGGATACTAAATTTATATCTATTGAAGGTTGTATGCATCGATTGTCGAAATAATTAAAATATTTAATTGCGTCTACGAATTCGTTATTTATGATATGCACACAATTTCAAAGCAACAACATTATTTAAACATGTCATGTAATTTTATAAATAAATACATATATATGTGATGATATAGGCGAAAGAAAATTATTTATTTACTTTCAAATCGTCATCAATATTTTTTAATGATTTTGATAAAATATAAATCGAGTTGCATTCGTCGGAAGCTCTGTACAAATAATGATAGCTCAATCCTGGACTATAACCCATTAAAAAGTACACGATACAGTAATACAATAAGATTCCGTTATACTTAATTAATAAATAATAGATTAAATTAGTTTATATTATAAATTGTTACTCTTAATCTTAAATTCATTATTATCATTATCATTATTGTTTTATTAGTATATGCAATAATGAGAAAACTACAGTGTAAATAATCTTATAATACTCTCTGATGGACGACAGTTGGATTGTCGTTAGTGAATCTCCCCATTTACATTCGCTAAAAACATTCTATTTTGACACTGATCTCTAATTTTTTTTTATTATAGTAAAAGAAATAAATAAATTTGAGCTCACATTTAATATCATTCGTTAAACACATCGGTCGAATCGGCTTACTATATTGATATACCGTACATCTTTGAGGTTGAGAACAAGAATTCAATTAGAAATGAGCAAGGAAGACAATTCACGATGTATGTATATGGCTATTAAATCTCCGTCACGTAAATCATTTTATTTTCAATTTCTCGCTCATTTTCACGCTCTATTTCTCTATTTCTCTCTTTCTCTCTCTCTCTCTCTCACTCTCACTCTCTCAGGCTCTCTCTCTCTCTATCATTACTAATATTTTCTTCGCCATTATTTGTTTCTATTTTCAATTAATTTACATTTATACAATTGAGTCACGTTGAGACCGCTCGTTACGAGACGTTTAACTTGGATTTGCATACACATGACCTCTTCTCTAAAGAATCGAAGAAATAATTTTATTTCTCATTCTTTTCATAAGATGACACGATCTTTTTAAACTATTAGATGGCCACATTGACGATCCCGTAAGGCGAACTTGGTGATATTCGTACACACACATACACAGCAGATGAATAGAAAATTTCAGCTCGCGATTCTTTATCGCTGATTTGTGTAAGTGAATGTTAATTCTTTGAATGATGCTCCGCAAAATTTCATTAGCCGGTCTCATAACGCGACTCGATTGCATTTCGTCTGGCACTCATCTGCTCCTCGATAAAAATCATCGAAATTGCTATAAAAGTGAACACGTGGAAACGTCCCTTTTTGAAGCTACAGACAACTTCGAAAGATTTTGAATCTGTTATTATTTACAAAAGATTAAAATCCATGAACATCCTTACTTTTTAGTCGATTATCATTCACGCTATTTTTGAAATTGACATTACGACTACGCAATATGTAATATCGTTCCTCTCATTTTCCGTCTCATGCTGAGAATAGAAATGTCCCTACATTATTTTTGTGGCATATCGAATCATCCTTCTTCATTTAAAACACGCACACATGAATGAAATAATTTTAAGTGAAAAGAAGTGCACTGAAAAATATTTCTCAATGTCTTACAACTCGTTAGTCAAATGATCAAGATTGTCACCTATGACATATTTTTTACGTGATTTATACATTATTTAGAGAAAATATAATTTGTACTCGATCGACCTCTATCCGTAGTCGGTGTGGCTGTAACTTCCGTGTGATGCTTTTGCATGCGGTATATTATACGATTCTAATGCAAATGCAATTTGTGTAGAAATAAATACGAGAAATAACATGCGTAATATACAAATACGATAATATGGAAAACAAAATATCCACTATTTAAATATGTTAAAACGTGAGATCATTTTTTATGTCACTTTCATCAATGGACATGGCAAAAAGCCTCGGAATAATTCTGTATATAATAATTTGTGAAAGCTGTACCAAGCTAACTGATACTTATGTTTAAAATAATTTTCAGACAACTATTACAATCGTGCATGTATGCCTTATGATGGACTCAATATGGTTATTGTTATTATACTTATGATAGGATAATAATAGCGTATCGTTCATTTGGCTTCAAGTTCATAGTACAAGTATACTCGGTTAAAATTTCACAGTATTTTCCATATCGAGCTTGCATCGTCCAGGCGTAGACTAGTTAAAAAAAATACAGTGCTATCAACAAGATACGTGCAGTAACATTACTTAAAAAATAAAAATTCTATTAGATAAAAGTCTTTTTACCGCTGGATTTGATTCCTTTTTCAACTGATAGGGATTCGTCCGAATCGCTTTTGCAAAATTTACGGCTAATACCAGCTTTTTTGCACTGCGCATATTATTTTTTACACACAGTTCCAGTTCATGATATTTTCTTTTAAATTGTTCAAACGAATATTAATTTCAATCTGTCATATTACATCGGTGCTCAATGAGCCGATCAATTGCCATCTAGGCTATTAGTATAATAAATTTCCTTTGTATACAAATAAATAGTGCATAATCATTTTTCTTTCGTTAGAATGATCACCATAAATAATACTTATAAAAAGATTTTTCCATTTCCCCAAAAAAGGGAAACACGTTTTACAATTCATTTTTCGTCTTTATCGATTCTCAATTATTATTTTTTCTTTAAATTGTACTTCATGAAAATGTACGATAGAAAAATGGCAGTGAAATTGATTTCATCATTGTTCTGTTATTAATTATCTAAATTTGTAACGTGATAACGGTAAACAGCTATAGCGCAACTTTAACGTATTTTCAAACAACGGACATTCCAAGAGTAATGGTGATGATACGAGAATATCTATTCCCAAAAATTTGACTCTATTCACAAGACCGTTACTAGCAAAATTTACACAGTGACATTTTTCTTTTCCTACGGCTGATACAGCCTATCGACTTTTGTTACAGTTATAAACTGGTTTTTCATTTCAAGTAAAATTAGATTATCAATTGTGATGTTGGTTGTCCATTTGTACTCATCCAGTAGCACCTCCTTTTTGATACGGACCTGTTATCACGCATGGATGCATCGGGAAGAGCGTCGTCCATGTCATCGTGGTGTACGTTGGTGATCTCATCATGTACTGCGGGTTTGGAACGGTTGGATAATACGGCATTTGCATCAGCCTGTTGTTGTACGTCGACTCTGTTGGTGTTGTTGGCGTCGAATGCATTGTCGAGTAGGACGGCGACGTTGCGGTGCACGGAGTCGAAACAGACGTCACCGTCGAACTGCTTGAGTTGTTCGTAACTCCCAATTTCTTCAATCGCATTTTCTCCTCCCATTCGTCGCAGCCGTGTCTCGCCCTGTTCAAATTACGATGCTGATAAAACACCAAACTGATGCGCGTTGGGTTCAATCGGTTCGGGTTCCTCAGAGCCGTCGTGGCGTGCATTTCGTGTTTCGCGCATTCGAAAAGCACGCTACCGTGACTGAGAGCGATAGCGACCCCACCGATCTGGGCGTCTCTAAAACACTCCTCGTTGTCGGAGTAATCGGCGACCTCACCGAGCGACTCGGGTGTAGCTGGTGGTTCCGGGTAAACTGGAACGTAAGGCGAATTGTAAACGTCCCACTTACTAGGAGAATTCCACTTGGACCAGTCTGGATTTGGGTTCTCGTACGGTGGAAAATTTTGATAAGAATAAGGCGATGTGTTGTAGAGGTCTTGCTTCGGATAAAGTTGATCTGTGTAAACAGTCTGAGCTTTCGGCGGTTGCTGATAAATGTAAGAGTTCCAACCGATGGGAGGGTAACCGTAACTCGGTGAATAACTCAATCTCGAATTTTCGTTTTTCGCGTTGTGATAGTTTTGCATTCCTGCACTTTCGTAACGAGTGTCCAGAATTTTTTCAGTTGGTATTTGAAATGGTGAGTCGGTAGCTTCTCTCTTCATTGTATTGTGTAATTGCCTATCGAGTTTGTTTTCCACGCTCCTCGGTTTTGCAGGAATGGTCGGAGAATTGGAAATAAACCTTGTGTTATAATATGAACTCTCAAGAGGAGCACAGTTTGCGGGGCAATCACCGTGATATTCATTTTGACTAGAATTTTGCATAGTACCTCTATGTGACACCATTGGTTGACTATTACTGTTAACATCAACACGAGTCATATTTGTGCAACACGTTTGACTACGTCGGAATGAATTATCAGAATGATCGATTGTCATTTCACCACCAGTACCTCCATTATTCCCAACAAAATTGTGACACTGCGTGTTATGTAAATACGAATCATTCACGGATTCGTTCGAAATTCTATATGATAAATTTCTTGACAAGTTAGAATGTAATTGTGGAGAATAATTATATACGCTATGCGGTGAACTTGTACTATCAGGGTCAACTTTTATATCTCTCTCGAATGTAGTCAATAGATACTCATTCCAGTTATTCGTCCATTTATTCTGATGCTGTTCCGGCCAGTCATTTCGATTTCGTATTTGTTCGCTATGATGATTCCATCCTTGATTCATAGGAACTGAACTGTCCAAAACTGTAGAAGACACATGTGAGCTTTGTAATTGTGCATCAGTCTCATTATACATAGATTTCATTTCAAGAGGAAATTGCGGATTGTGTAAATCCACCTGTGACAAATTCTGTTGAAACATAGCATGTGGTATTTCACTTATTGGTTTTGACACATTTTTCATTAATTCCTTTTTAGAAATTAAATCAATTTCCTCGTCCTTCCTCTTTTTGCCATTACGTCTGCATGGCTGGAGAGGCACAGAACGAATCCTTATTTCACATGGATATCTAAAAATTGAATACTCGGTTACCTCTTTTCAAATTTTTGCTATATAACAATAAGGAATGGACGCTTACTTCGTCAGAGCTTGAACAGATCCAGATCGAGTTTTTTCTTCTTGTCCTTCTTTCGATCCAAATTCATCAGTCTCATCCATAACGTATAGAGGTAGAACGTGCAATTGCTCATCGTCGGATTTTGATAACGATCTATGTTTTGTAAGACTAACAACCTAAAATATCGAAAATAGTAAAATTAAAATTATTCTATATGAAATAGTGAATCTGAATTTTTTAATTATATGAGATCACATACCACTGTACAACCATTGTTCATATTGTGAAGATCTCTATGTGAGTGTGCACAAAAATCAAAACACGCTGTGACTCCGGAAAATGGTCTTCCGGGATTGGAGCCCAGCCTGCAATCGACTGCTTCTTTTTCAAATTCCGTTTGATTTCCGAACGCTTCTGGCGCAAGACGGAGGTAGAGTGGTGACAAGAGCGTGGCTAGCATGTTCATTTTTTCTTCTATTTCTCGCTCCTTGACAATAAATCACTTTTTTATTTGTAGAACTTTACATAAAATCCTCGTTAGACAAAAAAATTTACCTCCGATCTAACCGACAGTCGAAACTTTCTGACGGTTTTACTTCTCGCGTACTTGCAGCCGTTGTAATACATCGACCAGGAACAACCGAACGAAAAACTCGCTCCGCTTGTATCAGGGTTGAGTCCTTGACAGGCGCACGATCTCGATTCGTTTGTTCCGCATCTCCTGGTTGTTGGTAAACCGAACCGATTGAGTTTGTAACTCAGTAGCGAGTAGGTGTCATTTGCTTCGTTAATCGGTACACCTTCCCAGGCCACCATAGCAATAACGATCCACGCTGTTCGACATTTGTGCCCTTGCCGGTGTTTCACCACTGACAAGATTTTTTCCTCCACTCCGGATCTTCGAATAATCTGTAGAATTATTTTAATATCAATATTTATGCTACTTGCGACATATAAATGTAATATTGAAAATGTATACATACCCATTTTGCCATAGGACACCCTTGCGCTGTCTTCCCTTCCTTCCCGGTGTACAAAACTTTCTCGAATCTAATCGCATTACCCTTCAGACCGGTTCTTCGTTCAAGATCGTTTCGTAGATCGATCAGGCTCGCGGCCGTCCCGAGGTGAGTGTAGATAGAACCGGGCTCTGGTGGACCTTATTGTAGTTTTAGTATAAAACTTCGTTTTACTTAACACAATCGATGATGTTGTTCTTTTTTTTTTAATCAACGGAAGAGATGCGGTAAAAGCAATAATAAAATTTAAGCCATGTACGTCAATCTATGACAGCCCTAAGAAAAGAGCGCACATTCTGTGTATAGAGTAATCCATTTGTTTACTCGCTACGTATGTATGATACCAATATTTTTCATCCATGACGTTACTTTAAATTGAATGATTACTTTTGTGTTTTTTTTTTCTAGGTGGGGGAAGGGGGTGTAATCATTATTAGTGTATTCTCTCGGTATTAGTGTCGTGCTGAATACGCAATAGCAACTCACATTTATCGGCAGGAAAACAGTTGCATTCCGGCGTTTCGGTCCGCGTATTATTCTTCTGTTTGTCCGAATAATCTTGCACCTTGCTCGGAGATGTAAGAGTGTCATCCTTTGCCATATCGCTCGAATTTCTCGTTGGCACTTCCACTGATTTCCCATCTTTTAGTTGATATTCTTGAAATGTCTCTCGTACAGGCTGCTCGGTTCCTCCCCAGGTACTGTTCTCGGTTAATACTCTCGCAGTTTCATAGTTATATGTATAATCGCGATTTGCGTTAGTTCGCGATTCAGTTTGCTCGTTGATAGATTGGTGATTTTCGCGTTCAGTGCTTTTTATTGCATTTGCTTTATTGCTATCGGTATCGCAAGAATTCATATTCTTAATCTCTTCTTGCCTCGAATCCTGATTATTTACATACTCACCATTTGTATTGTTCGAGATTGAAACTGCTGGATACATATTACTCGTCGAGTAAGTTTCATTGTAAAAATTATGGGTCTTCATATTTTCCGATTGGTTAACACTGTGTTCTTTTTTGACGGTTGTATCGTCAAGCCCCAAGTTCTTTTTTGAAACTAAATTATCGTCTACGTATTGTTGACCATTTTTATCGTTCGATTGAGACTCTTGCTTTATTCTTTTTCGATTCTCAATATTCGAACCCTTATCACCAGAGACTAGTTTCATAAGATTATCTATAACGGTAATCTCGTTACTCGTACGCGCTTCAATTTGGTCTACATTATTATTACCTCCTGTCCACTCCCATGAGCCACCACCGACGGGCAAAATGTTATCCCGAGGGTGGTGGCTATGCAATAAAAAATTACCGGTCATGTTTTCGTTGGAGTGAGGCATAGTGATAATACCACCTTGATTATGATATTGCTCTTGTCTTTTGTTTTGCATTTTCTCGTCGTTTTCGTGAGAATCGCGTACCCTGTCGTCCTGTGCATATTCACGATTGTTGCCACTCTGCTGCTGTTCCTGATGAGTAATCTGATGCTGCTGCTGTTGCTGTTTGTTGAGAATCATAGTTTTCAAACGACTATTGAGATTCGCCTTATTCGATTGAGCATATAAATTGGTATCTTGAGCGTTGTGATTTTCCCCATAATCATTTTGTTTGTTCATATCAACATTTTGTTGCTGCCACACCATTCTCTCACCAGGATTTTGCATTTCGTGTTTCGTTGTTTGCTGAGACCAGCTCGACGAATTTTCCGTGACGGGACTGGGTGACCAGGACATCGTATTATCGGTTTTGTTCTCTTGACTCTGCTGATTCGACCACATCACAGATTGATGACTTGACGGTCTACGTGGACTAGGCTGACTTTCCGACCACTGTGGAGGCTGTTGGCTACCTTCACTCTTGATACTACTTGGCGACCAATTGGACTGGCTAGTCGGTGTATCGGGCCAAGCCATTTGATTCGAGGGCGTGAGCCTTGGATTCGGTTCTAGCTTGGTTTGTTGACCTTGCCAATGCTGTTGCATTTGCTGACTAGACGACGTTAATCGTGAACTTTGTTGCGACACATTTTGCTGCTGATCCTGCTGCTGCACGTGTACTTCGGAACTGCTCTGCTGCCAATTTTGCTGATTCGTCGTTCCAGATTTTTTGCTCTGCTGAGAACGACTTTGTTGAGATTCGGAGATACTTGTGGACTGCTGAGTCCAGCTATTCTGCATTTGTTGATTCTTCGGTGTCGAATTTTGCACGTCTCTCACTTTTGGACTGTGTTGCGACCAATTTTGCTGCTGCTGCTGTTGTTGATGCTGCTGCTGCTGTTGTTGTTGTTGATGCTGCTGCTGTTGTTGTTGATGCTGCTGCTGTTGTTGTTGATGCTGCTGTTGTTGATGCTGCTGCTGCTGTTGTTGATGCTGCTGCTGCTGTTGTTGATGCTGCTGCTGTTGATTGTCTGTATTATCGGACCACGATTGTGGAGTGTGCGGTTCTTTAACACTGCCATTTTCCCAATTCATGTGACTATTCGACCTAGACATCTCTTGTTGTCCCTGCATTTGTCCAGTTTGCTGACCATTTTGCATGTTGTTCTGATTCATTTGTTGTTGATCTTGTATAGAATTGTCACTCCACGACATATTATCGATTTTTGCATTAGAATCAGGCCATATTGTACCAGAATCGGACTGTTGTTGCTGCTGTTGCATTTGGGATTGCCACTGGCTTTGATTTTGCTGTTGACCCATTTCCACATAGCCCGGATATCCGTTAGAGTTGTGTAAACTCTGTGGGTCCTGTTGAGGTGGATACCCAGGCATCCCGTTTCCCGGAGTATTCGTTGGCGCGATAGATGCAAATCCCTTCACTTGCGTATCGCCTGTTGACTGTTGCTGCTGTTGATTGTTTTGCTGTTGAGAATCTATGTTCACAGAATTACTTCGACTCGTAGGTGTTGTGGATGGTGGCGGTGCCATAGTCACGTCCTGAAAAGAGGATCATTCGATCTGTAACTTAAAATTTATATTCACGTAGTATTCAACATAACAACGTATTTCGATTTGATGTTAATTGGTCGGTCGAGTGATGCGTTCATTGAAATTATTCTAATCTAATCACCTGCTGTTGATAACCGTTGACGTAGTCCTGCCTCTCGTAAACGACAGTCTGATTCGGCGCGCTCGCGGGGTCTATGAACTGACCGTTCAACGGTCGTTGAGACACCGACGTGCCTGTCTGTTGCGATACGGGAGTAAGTGGAGACGGTTGTCCTGTAATTACGTACTGTCCCGGCGTTCCGGTGCGTTGAAACGCCGATTGATCCGCAGTAATGAATGTTTGCTGTTGATAAGTAACTGCAAATCCAATTTAGCGGTGAGAATTTGAAAATAAACGACAAGCCATGTATGACAAAGTATCTCAATTTTACCTGGTTGTGGGTGATATGGAGTAGCGGCGTTGTACTGTGGATGGTATCGTAACTCTTCCAGTTGATTGGGAGTCGATATTTGTTGAATGAAGGGCTGCGATGGCCAAGCGGTTGGTGCTGCTTCGACCGCTACAGTTCCCACAGGTGCAACTCCTTGATGCCACACTGTGCTACCAAATCCTGTAGTAGGTCGAAAACTGGTACCGGTATCGCCGTAAAAAGGCATCACACCAGGGGACTAAAAAACACCAAAGAATGTTATCATTGTTACTTATCATATGAGGAATATTGCGAGAGTAATAATAGTTATTGAAGTAGCAACACAAATCGATATTAGTGCTAGCATAGGTATACACCAGATTTTATAAAACGAGCAGTGGGGAATATAAACGGAAAATTAAAAGCATTGAATTTTCAAAATATTATTTTTCTCGTATAAAAAAAAACTACATTAAGATAACTTCGTGAACGTGGAGTAGGGAAGAAGTGGGTTAATAGTACAGATTATACGAAGTTTGATAAGGAATTTGAAATAGATAAAACGCACAAAACGTTCTTTTAGTGGTAACTGAAATTTAAAAACTCACCATTGAAACTACAGATGGGGGAGGTGGATTGCCGCCGTTTCTTAGTAACCCTGGTTGTTGATTGTTCGTGTTGTTTAGATTATCCTTTGTTTGTTGCATCGAATCTGTCTGGTGCAGTGCCTGCTGCGATTGCTGCTGCTGTTGTTGTTGTTGTTGCTGTTGCAGATTGATTCCAGTCTGCGGGCTACCAAGACCTGCTGCTGTGTTCTCAGGCGTGCTAACTTGTCGAGCGATTTTGCGATAACTCTGTCGATTAAACATATCCATTAATAATCGATAAGGCGAAAGTGAAATTATCGAAATTACTTTTTAATACGAGCACATAGTCGATCGGGCATCGACTATGCGTGTATAATAAATACGTAATACAGTTTTTTAAGTGCAAGATAGGTGTTAAAGGTCAACAAGTAAGTAAAAACGAACAGTACTGGTGATTGACCCTAATGCTAAAAATAACCATATCCGTTAAAAGTAGGCTAAGTCGACTGAAACATTAGTCCATAGTCAAACGAGCGTACTCGCAGTGCGATATTATTTACTCCTGTTCTCTCTCGTTCTGTTTTTTTTTTACAGAGAGGTATTTTATTATTATTTTCGTACTTTTGACAATGAGCGTAATTGAGGCTACTTTTACGGTAGGAAAAAAGAAAAAGCGAGGCACTCGTATTCGCGTTGTTTACAATGGGAGATTTTGGAGCGGGGAGGAGGAGAGGGGGGGTTAATATCGAATTCCACCTTTGTACTCCGAAATTTACTGAACCGAGAGAAGAAAGAATTCATTGTAAATAGATTATGGTTCATTCGCTTATTCTTCCGATATTTCTCTTCCAATAGGAGCACGCTTCAATGACCACAGTGATTTTTTATTCTAATTTTAAAAATAGAATTTTTTTATTCGTGTAATAAAATTCCTCGCTATTAAAAAATATTGTTGTTTAACTCGCGGTTTAATAAAACTGCAAACTGTGTCTGCGATGACCGGTAAAAATTGTCGTGTCACGTTATCCCATGTGTCATGCTATAACGTTTCATTTAATTATTACGCTGCTTAGGGGAAGCCCTTCTACTTACTCTTATCATACGTGGATATTTTTTTCGTCGCGAACCACGAAGATCGACGGTAATTCTTGACTTAACACAGTGTGGCACTTTGAAAAATTCGGAGTCGAACGAGAAACGTTGAATAACTTGTCTCGAAACGAAGAATTATTTAATGAATCGTTAAAGATCGATAAACAATGCACGCGACTCGGAATGTAGAGATCGATCGATCGTAAACGTTTCACTCGATGAAAATCACTCCGTCTGCTTTGCGATTCACCGAAAAACTCCCATGAGAATTCCCACTCGGGTTTCGATGCTTGTCCCACCCTCCCTCCCTATCCCTATCTTCCTCAGTTACTCCCCCTTCTTTCTCCATTCTCTCCGTCTTTCTCGTTCCTCCCGGTCTAATATATCTCTTCTTCCCCCACCAATGCACGTTGCATCTTCTCCTTCCATTCACCATTGCGTCTATCCTTTGCTCCACCATTATCGAAATTTACTCTCAATTTTACCTCTCGCTCGTTCTGTTAGATCGTCCCGCCTTATCTTTCCCACTCTAGCTGGAGAACCCGGTATCGTGTACGTGCGTTGCGCACGCGTTTCGTTGCCCATCGTTACCTCTTGCCAGTTCACTCGTTAGCTCGTTATAAAGAACCGTCCCGATAGGGAAAACCGTCTTAATTCGTTTACGCAATACGAGTTCCTCGATAATGATAGCCAACGAGTAAGAAAAAATTTCGCACCTTCATTCAACTTTTTACGTAATTTTTTAATAATACAAGTATTTTGACATCACACTTTTACTCTCTATTGTCGTTTTTACCGACAGGCTCTACTAAACTACGGTCGGTGTACTAGTTCATAGATTACGTTGTTATGTTATTCCAGTTTTTTTTAAATCCAAATTTCATTATAATTATATTTATGTATTGTTATAATACGTAGAGAGACATTTTTATAATTTTTTAATCTTTCGTTTGTATATTTTAATTTTTGCAAAATACGAAATAGCGTACCTTTAAAGAATAGAGGAAGAAAGATTTCTAACACAGAGGAGCACATGCATAGTGCACGTATACAAACGCATCGCACCGTCTGCGATCAATACTTATGCTATAACTTGCAGATTTTAAATCGAACGTCCCACTCTGTCTTCGCGTATATTAAAAAAATTTTAAACAACGGGTTAACAGAATATTCGAAATTAAAATACCCTACATACTCCGATGAGGGGGTTGAAAAATAAAAAATTAAAATGAACAATCACTCACCCTCGTTGTACCTTTACCCCTTCCTCGGCCTCGTTCTCTGAAGGCTCCTTCTCCCGTTTGTAAATGGTACAAATGCTGAAAAAGAAGATTATCGTTATTATTCTGATATTTTTAAAAATATTCACGATAATTAAATTTACAAGAAAACATCAATTTCTCCCCCAAGCGTTGGTAAAATTTCTTCCAACGTAAAATTCTACTTTACCCACACGAATCAGATTTCGCTTACACTCCTCATCTCGATAGTTAGATGGCGACACAGAGTCACGAGAGCTACGTGCGTGCGTTCGTTCGTTAAAACGTAATTTTTCAAACAGCAATGAAAATGTTTTTGTTGCGTTTGGTAATATCGTTGCTAAAAAATTATTTTTAACGTTGGAACTGAAATTCGAAAACGTTCTATCTTCGGTGTCGCTTTGTAAGGGAGAGCTAGTCTTGTATTCTTTTACGTATTGGCAGTTTTATAAAATTATTTTAATATTTCATGGTAAACGGTCTATCGGAAACGCTTCAAGTGACTAAACATTTAGCTACGTAGCTTATTAATACTCGCATGAATACCCTTTCACGATACATGCGTCAATGGTTATGATCCATTTCTCTTCGGTACACGCTTTTCTATCAACTTGCGTTGCACCTCGCGCTTCGCAACAATTTACCTGTCATTTACCCTCCGTAGCACGTTCGTTTTGTCGAACCACTGAAAACTTGATGGTCGATGAGCTTACGCTTCAGCGATAGGGGTGTCAACTTTTGCATTTGCGACTTGATGCAACTTTCAATTGCCATTTTTACACGCGAGCGTACTCGGCTGAACCTAATTTCTCCCTATCGCTAGCTTTCTTTTTTTTTTTATCATTTCGTAAATTTCCTTTCACTCGTAATTTTCAATTTGAAATACTCGAGTTCCACATGGGATTCGTTTATTTTTATGACGTTTTTGAAATATACGTTATTGGGCGCTCGTTACGCCTGGTTGCCCTACACCTGGCATTCGTTTCGAAAAAAATCCCTCGGAGCGAGCGGCGCCGAGTCCGAGGCGCGGTCGATAAACTTTCCCCCGGAGATATAAAATTTGGGCGAAAATTTCATTGAAAATTGGCGCGACACATCGAGAGGCGCAAGGAGGATCACGTGGATGACCACGTGGATGTATTATTGTTTTGTGTATACGAGGGTATTTTCCTGGGCCAGTAAAGGAATAAGGGGATGGATACTAAGGGTCAGGCACCCCCAGGACCGACCCTCTATGGGAGGGATTTCATTCATGATCCGAAAGCATATATCCCTTCCTTGCGATCCTCGACTCGAAACCACAAAGCTACGCTATCGGCGTCCATAAACGATCGATTATCGACGAATCTCGATTGGCCGACGTTTTGTTTTCGTCCCGATTAAAATTCTTTCTCTCTCTCTTTCTTTCACACTTTGGTCTCTCGCTCTCCGCGCTCTCGCAACGTCACTAACAGTCTACTTCCTAACTTAATCTGTAACTTCCGACGTCGCGACAATCTGACATCCTTTTTATTTTTATTCGCTCCGGACCTCTTACTCGAGCGAGGCCGCGGGTTCCCAGGATGCTTCTCTATCGATCGTTCGAGCTCCTCGACTCGGTTCCGCGTTCTCCTCGCCCGAAAACTCGCACCGAAATTTTGGGATTCGTACGGGCGAAATTGGTCCACGGTGCTCGTACAAACCACTTTCGCTCATTAACATGATTGAACGGAGCCGCGCGCGCGAGTGTACGTACACGCGTGTAAGCCTGTATATTAGACAATGACAATGGCTAGTAACGCGACGTTATTCACCGATGCAAGCACATAATGTATGTCTCTAGGTTAATGCAATTCGCTCGTCGATCTCATTGTCAGTGTGTCGTACAACTTCGTCAATTGATTGATTGGTTCTTTTCATACGAGGCGAGCACGCCGTCATGAATATTCTACGACTACAATTCCGTAATTTATGTGCGCAATTAAGCTGGAAGAACGATCGTGATTCGGCGAAAAGAGCTGGATCATCCTATCGAGCATATAAACTATATAAACCTATATATATATCGACTATATGGACCTATGTATGTATAAACTATACGTGTCTATATATAACATATATTTCGATATATTATATACATATACATATATATATAGCCGTGCGAGTGTTTCGTAAGTGTTTAACACGTACGTGTATTTCCACGTACACACATAAATGCCAATTTCAGGACGGCAGATGTTCAAACGCGGCGCGGAAAACCGGTCGGTGTTGATGTGCCCGCGTGCGTTGCGTCGCGAATTGCTATAAAAATATCCACTATTGTATTGCGCTTACGCGTCATCGTCTCTAAGCCACGTAACGGCTCACCCGAATTACCAAAAAATTTAATTTCACTACCAACATGCCTCTTGTATTTTTTCGAGTATAGCGAGGAGATTTCCTCGCTGCGTAAACAAAAATTTCCGGACAACAGCTGCCTCTTCCTCTCTCTCTCTCTCTCTCTCTTTCTCTCGTCAATTTAAACTCTGTGAAAAATTTCTTCAGCCGTTTCTACGAGGCCGATATTTTTACGTCGCAACTTCAATTACTC
The DNA here is from genome assembly GCA_003055095.1 of Goniozus legneri. Taxonomy (NCBI): domain Eukaryota; kingdom Metazoa; phylum Arthropoda; class Insecta; order Hymenoptera; family Bethylidae; genus Goniozus; species Goniozus legneri. The sequence continues at coordinate 70,322 of NCVS01000430.1, read as the reverse complement.
TATACCCGTAAACGCGCTCTTAACTAAATTCGCTTTCGTGACGTCATAATAAATCGGCAATCAGCGGTATCGTCGGCATAATTCTCATGGTACGGCGTGCGCACCTAGTCCGCTCCTCGGGCTTTTAAATTTTTCACCGCTCGTACGTGATTTCGTTCGTTTTCAGGGGGGAGAGGGAAGTCGGTGAGTTACGCATTACACCTGGGATCGATCGAATTTTCATCGGAGAGTGCATTTTTCACCGAAGGACACAGAAATATATATATATATATATGTGTGTGTATATATATCGACTCGAGCCCCTACTTGCGTGCGCGTCTCGCTCTCTTGCTGCATGAGCGAGAGCGAGAGAGAGGTAATTCATCGACTATGTATATAGGACACACGGAGCAGCTGCCAGACAGCTGTGAGGCCCTTTTTACCTGCTCCGTCCGTCCTGTGTACCAGTTCGGTAGCGGAGTGCATCGAAAAAAAAGATCTAACGAAAATGAAGAAAAAAAAAGACTAAATATTTCGGTGCAACGGTCGAAAATAAATCTCGCACGAAGATTATAATTGTTACATTCGATGTACCGAACCACTAGGAGCTATTCCGAAATTTTTACTCCAACGATTTTAACGAAAAAATATTCGTAAAAATTTCGGCTCGTTCGCGTATCAAAAATGTCGTAAAGGCATATAAATATTTTTTTTTTCGTTTTCGCGATCGATGATGTCTACGTCGAGTTTTAGTCGCGTGGCGTGCATTATACACTGTTAGCAGGCGTAGCACACGAGCGAGTATACTCGGTAGTAGTGGTAGTAGTAGTAGTTGGTATGGTAGGCCGCGTGTACTATGGGGAGCCTGTGACTCATCCTGACGATCGGTGTAGGGCGAGACGGTGGGGATGGCGAAGAGGGGGAGAGGGGCGTCAGGGAAGTCCTGTTCCCGTGGCAGGAAGCAAAGTAAAGCGGGGACGAGGATCGATATATCGACTGGAAGAGATGCTCCTGCTACGCACAGAATTCGACGTTCATTTTCAACGCATTTCTTTCCAGCCGCGTGATATTTTTCTGCCGTTCTAAACGTATTACTCGTATTTGTCCCGTTATTTTCTCAACTTTTTCGTTGGAAAATACTAATATTGCTACTAATAAATCAAATCAAAACTGAATAAACTAATAAATTAAAAAAAAAATTAAGTGGAATAATTATTTGTTTAAATAAATTAATGTTGATATTCGAGTCGAACGACGAAAGTTTTTCGTTGGGGAGAATCGATAGTTGTACGTAGTATTAGTTGTGACAATAAATCCGCGGGATACCGAAGCCCGGTAAAATCGTAGGACGCGAAGAGAAGGATCCGTTTACGAGTTCTCGATTACATCGAAACTGTTTTCTCTCTATATTTCTCCGATAGTTGGGATATATTTCTCGAATATTTTCAGTTCCCGCTCGCTGCGAAAATAACAAGATACTATAGAATACTCTTCGCGTTCGATAATCAATCGCTGTGAATTCCGTCGAATGTTCTTTATGTTGTTCGGTCCAACGATATATAGCGGCACGAATTCAGCTCGACGAACGATAGCAGGATTTAATTTTCAATTCTCGAGTTGTAAATAAAATTTTGTCGAACGTACTCAATATTCACTTACGTTCAAATAAATATTTAATTTGCTAGACAAAATTGTTTATACAGATGCAAATGATATTTTAATATTTAATTTTTAACAATTCAGTCGATCTAACTGAATATTTATTCGTTTATACAATTATTGAGTTCATTCAACAAAATTTTTTTTTCAGCTCGAGGGTTATCCCGTTAAAAGTCAGTCGAGGCAGTCTCGCGAATCGTATTCGATATACAGGAGTTTGATATTCGAGAAGTATCTGGAGTCGATGAGAAAAGAAGGCCAGCGCGAGAGAAGGACAGGTGCGATAACCTCTAAAGAAACGGCAAGACTAACGGAACGATAAACGGCAACGATAAGCTGTCCCCGGGGATACCGGGGGTGGACTCTTACACTCTCTCTCGCTCGTTCGCGGGTGTGGGTTGTTGTGACGGCGAGCCAATATACATCACATCGACCGGAGGATATCTATCGCGTGCTTTCTTTCTTTCTCTCTCTAACACTTTCCCTCTCTCTCTCTTTCTGTATTTTTCAAAAAGCCACGCGATCTTCGAGGGCAAGAGTTTTGCGGAAGGGTGAATGACACGAATCGAAAAATTGCAGCGCATTTAAGACGCGAGAGATAGATCGACTTTATCGTGTAAGACGGCAGAATGCAACGTCTATCGGCCGGCAAACAAGACATTTGTTAGCCGCGCGATTATTGCGACCCGCGACCAACCTTGAACTTGCCCTATGATAAGAATTTCTTGTGGTCATTGGAAATTCACTCGACGGGATTGATATAAAATTGAGAAAACCCGAGACGAAAAATTCGATCGGTTTTCTGTCCGAATTGGAACGATGAGTCGTATTTGTAAAAGTTTTCGACTCGGAATAGATCGGAATGAACCTGATCGTTCTTATCAGTACACCGAGTGAATACCGATACCGATAGAGATATTACACAAATAAAACGTTCAACTGCATTTATGTGTACAAAAATGGTTTTCTTGCACTGTAAATATGTTGAATGTACTCAATATTTATTCCCATACGATCAAACAAATATTTAATTTGCTAGACAATGAATTAAATATTTATTTGCAAACAAATACAAGTAAATTCAACAAATTTCAGTGTACGACCAAGAAACTCCAAATTTCCCGACTGAAAAAAATAAACGTAGGAAACTAACCTTTTTCTCCGTGAGTTTCTCGCATCTCCTCATCTTGCAGATTTGATGGCTCTTGTCGTTTCTGCAGGGTGCGCAGTCCCCGCAGTTGTCCTTCCTCTGACAGCCGATACACTCGCCGCAGCGTTTGCGTTTCTTCTTCGCAGGCTTGTCACCGAGAGTGCCGTCGCCGTCGGCCTCGGAGAGGGCACCGCCGAGATGATGAGGTCCACGATTCGCGGTCGAGGACACGGCGGCGACCTGGCCGGAGCTCTCGACGTTACCGGTCACCCCGGCACCGTCCTCGGACTCCATCGAGCCCGCTCGTATTTTCCTGCGCTCCTTCTTCCTGCCGTCGATACCGATCGGCCTCGAGCTCGGTGAGGAATCTAGTACCGTGGACATTGGATTCTGGAAGTTGGTGTGATGCAGCTGGGGGTAGTCCGATTTGACGACGGTGAGAACCGTGTGGTGCGGATGATGAACGGTACCGGCTGTCGGATGGCCTCCAGCGGTCGGGAAGCCCTGTACGGGGCTGGAGCCGAGGAGCTGTATGTGCCGCTCGTCGATGAGCTGCTGCTGGAGAACTGGCACCTCGCGCGCCTGTACGGGAGCCGGCACCAGGGGATAACCGATCGGGCCCGGCCGATGATGTGGATGCGGATGGCCCGGGTGGCCCGAGTGATGGGCCGCGATCGCGTGGCCGGGGTGAGTGGGCGGCGGCGGATGGCCCGGATGGGCCACCACCGGGTGACCGGCGGGATGCGGCAGGGCCGTGCCCAGGGTGTGAAAGCTCGGCAGACCGACCGCCGAGCTGACCGGTGGCGAGTGCGATATCGAGGCAGGCGAGAGCGGCGTCAGCGCGGTCAGCTGTGGCTCGGCCTCGCTAGGCGCCGTGAATTGCGACGCGAAGCTCGGCAGGCCGTCGGTACCGGCGTTACCGGCGCCGTTCGGATTCCCAGCCGCCACGGCCACCGCCACCGCGTTCTTCGTCGACTCCCACGGCCGATACTGGCTCGCCAGGACAACCTCGCCGCGCGAGTCGATCAATCGACCCGGTAGGCCCTCGTAGTAGTCCCATGAGGACGTAAGACCCAGGCTAACGTCGTGAGCGTTAAGACTCGTCAGGGTCGTCGAGCTGTCCATCGTTTCGCAACCGGCGAAGCTGCTGAACGGCGGCAAGTGTCGGCCCGTGTTGTCGGCCTGAAGACCGACACCCGGGCCCGGCTCGGCGTTGTTTTGGGCCGCCGTTGTCGACGCGCTATTACTGCCGTTGCCACGCGGTGAACCCGCGACCGGCACCGGAGGGCTCGGCACTCTCTCCGTGCCGACCACCTCCTTTGTCACCTCCGTACTCATCTTCTCCGGCCCAACCTCATCCTAATTATACTCTTCTCGCTTACCATGCAATTTTGTTTCGCCCTTTATTACAAAAATTTTTCACTTTTGCCCTTCTCTACGATTTTTCCTCTCTCACTCACTCTCTCGCTCTTTCTCTTTCTCTCCCTAGTTATCGAGACACGAGCAACCTTCGCTCGGCCGAGGATTTTTATTCGATTCTGACCGGCCGATGCGATCGTACGCTCATTGATTCGTATTCACCTTGCCGTATAATACGATCGATATACATCGCGATTACGCACACCGTTCACACTCGCGTTATTCTAATCTATCGCGCTTCTCTCTCGCTCGGTTTTTTTGTTCCTTACTCTTAACTCTTTTTTTTTTCTTTTATTTTGTACTCGTCAGGTTTAGGCTACGAACTGAAGTAGATCGGTTGCTCTGGAAGTTGGTTAGCGCTCTCGCGTGAACTTGGCAAAATTTCGTCAGAATTATCGCGTGACGAAGCTTATCGAAGACGTTCTCACACTGGGCTCACTTATCGTTGGTCATTGAGAGATTTGTACGTTTCACCGAAAGAAGGAGAGTACGTACGGTATCGTTGCTCGCAATAAGCAAATTGCGACGTTTTCTGACGTTTTTTTTTTTTTAGTTCTTATCACTCTCTGTACTATTTTATCTTTCCATTTTCCCACTTCTTCGTTTTTTTTTTGTTTTTTGTTAAATCGTTATTAGATAGAAAGTCGTCGAACGAACAATAGAAAAATGGTAAAATTCTTTGGTTTAAGGTAGATTACTCTCACACGTTGTATACACTATATATTTATTATTTGCGATTTGTTATTATTTTTTTGTTGCGATTTGGCACTGGCGGGTCGTTTCGTTATTTTTTTTTTGTTCCTTTAGATAATATTTTGTACATTAAATTCAGAGATACTATGGATATCCTTTCTCGCACTCCTCTCTTCCTCTTCTACTTCTCTATCGAAATCTAAGCTCTTGATAGTTAAGATAATATCTTCTTCGTCGTTACATGAATATAAACACACTAGTAATTTTATTATCTTTTTGTCTTCGTAAGAAAATATAAATCACTTGAGGTTAATGTGGCTTATTAGAAGGCGTTTTGATTTGTACGATCTGAAACAGAAACAACAGACGTCGTGTTCCATTAGAGCGAGAATCGTCGAAAAAGTGTACAATCCGCGTCGAGTAGGTTTCGGTATATTTCGACGTAAACAGTAAAATACGCGCGTGTTACTGGGGTAGCCGACGATACGTGTAAGAGAAGAAATCGCTCGTAGTGTATGTAATGTGTGCGCGAGCGACGCGAACTAGAGTGAGTGAACGAGATAAAAGAGAAAGAGGGAGAGAGAGAGAGAGAGAGAGAGAGAGAGAGAGAGAAATGTAGGGATACATAGCCGATGGGGGCCAATCGCGTTGGCCAGCCGGAGGCGGGGTTCTCTACGGTTAAGTCCACCCATACAAGCGCGCGATATCGGAAATGATATAAAATTGCGTCGAGCGCACCGTTGATATTTAAATTGGTTCGCTAAACCACGGATTAATGCCGCGGTCGCGCACGGTTAAAGCTCCGCGCGCCTCTCGGGTTCCTTTTTCGAACGAGAGACCGAGAGCAGCGTTCAACCGCGGATACTTCGAAATTTTCATTTCTCTCTCTGCTCGCTCTCACCCTCCAAAACGTCACTAGTTCCGAAATTCCCAAAACCGAGTGTCGAATTCGGGACGAAAGAGAGAGAGAGAGAGAGAGAGAGAGAATGGAAGCTGAGAAAAAAAGTAGAAAGAGAAACGGAAAGCAAAACGAAAGCGAGAGCGGATTTTCTCTCTCTCTCTCTCTCTCCTACCCCCCGGGTAAGATACGATATCCGTACGTATTTCTCTCTTCCCGCGAAGCCCGCACACCATTCACCCGCGTCCACTGGCAGTTTTGCATGCATACCCAGGATCTGTGGGCCGCTACGAGCTTCGGAGATGAGAACGCACGAAATAAATATTTTGCGTTACCTACGAGATTACGCATCACATTTCCCACACATACGTCTGCCCGCACTCTCTCTCTCTCCCCTCCCCCCTCTCTCTCTCTACCTCTCTCTCCGTACCGGTACTTCGTTATCGTATCCTTGCACTCTCACTTTCTACGGACTACACACACTCGGAATCTTTCCTGGACCCGGAGAATTTGGCACTCGCGTCCCGAGATTAAAAAAAAAATAACCAAGATATACCCGTGTGGCTTGTATCCTTTGTACGTTGCACTGACTCTAACCGAGGGTGGCAGGAAAACAGTTTGGGTGAGAAAAAAAATTTAGCCGGCGCGCACGAGAGCCGGTCTAACGAAAACCGAAACTGCGAGGAATTCGTTCGAGGACCCACGGAGACGCCTCGCGGGATGCAAAACGAAGGTGGGGTAGAGAACGTTTGAGAATCCGTACCTTTGGTTCGGCGGGCTGCGCCGTGGTGAGTGTGCTCGCCGCGCGTTGACTGCTACGCTCGAAGAGTATTCTGTATTCTTTGTCCCGCCGTAGGCACGGAACGGCGCGGCCGATGGAGTTGCAGCTGCCCGCGTTTCGGTAACTCGTGGTTCCTCGGCAGCCCTCGTGACTCCTCGGCTATTTGCGCCGAGAGACGGCGCGCAACGCGCTGCCTGCCAGCCGCGCGAGAGAATCGCGGCGTCGCGCGGCTAGGCAGCTCGTGTTCCTACGACTCTATAAGCCGGCTAACAACGACACTCGACGACATGGCGGGAAGCCCAGGATGGCATCTCCGGATCGGCTAGAGAGCTTCGGGGGAGGCATCTCTCTTTCTCTTTCTCTCTCTCTCTCTCTCTGGCTTGATAATCGATGCTAAAACTCCGAGCCGAGAAACGAATCTAGAAGCTACCTCTGATAACCTACCCCTAGACAGTAAAAAATTCGCAATTTTCAGCGTTAACTGTACCAGGACTGCCAACAGATTCGGTCCGGTTCGGCAGAGTTCGTTCGAATTCGCTTACCCCTTGACTCACCTCCTCCTGGTTTTCGTTATTCACCTTTATTTCTTCACGACGATTTTTTCATTTATACTTTCTTTTTTAATTATTGTTTGTCGTGCTAGAAGACAAATTACTCCTCTCTGTCTTGTTTTGAGGAATACAGGATGCTTTTTTTCATTTATAGTAATTTTTTTAATTTTCGTTGATCGTCCAGCGTAATCGCGAAGACAAAAATCACTCCACCTCTCTCTCTCTCTCTCTTGTTTTAAGGAAAAAAACAAGGGAACATACAGGAAACGCGCGCGCGCATCAGAAGAAGGCACGGAGTAGCCGATGCCATGTGCTCGATGGCAAATAGGCGTCGGTATATACACGACGACAGCAGCTGCAACGTCCCGACACGCGCCCATTGTCAGAAATTTCGTGGCTAGCGGGAAAATGAAAAATCGATCTGCAGACTCGCATTCTACGAGAATTTTCGCGCGATTATATATATACACTTGGGTTACATATATGCGCACTTATGTATACGCGTATGTACACGCGTGTGCGAGTGTGCGTGCACAAACACAGATGGAAAAACACTCACCTGGCGTGCGTAAACTAAAATCTTTTAAAAGATGAGAAAGGAAGATTAATCAACATCTCCTGAAAATCAATAACAGCTTCGAGATAGTTCGTACTCTCTTTATTCCCTCTCTCTCTCTCTTTCTCTCTCACGGTCGATTTCCGAAATTACACGTGGTTGACTTTTGATCCTGCGTTTGATGCGTACGAGAGAATTCGTTAAAAAGAGCATTTCAGCCCTTTTCGCGGTTTCGAGTAATAAAGGAGGGGGTGCCAAAGTCCCGGCAGTTTTGGTCAAACACCTACCCTTTCTTCGAGGGGGTAGTAGCGATATAATTGGTTCATTGGGACACGCGCCCTTCCTCGAAACGCGATTGTTTAAAAAAAAAAGAAAAAAAAGGGAAATTGGTTATACTCTTGCAGGGTTTTGCGTATGTGTTCCAACACGGGCTTCGTATTTTTTCCCCCACTCATTTCAGAAGCGAGAACGTGGCCCAAGCTGTGCCGTCACGCTTCTTATCCGCATCGGGTCTCTCTCGCTTTTTCTCTCTCTCTCCCTCTCTCTCCCGTTCTCTCTCTCTCACTCTCGCTCTTGTCGCGTCGTGTGTATACGCATAGACGAAGCGCGCGCGCGACGCACCGGGAGTCTGCGATCAATGCGTGCCACTGGCATCGGTCGTCATGGCAACGTCGTGCGCGCCGCGCACGCACAACGAGAACGAGCGAACGATCCAGCGTTGATCGTGCGTAAGTGCGCGTACCCCCGTGTGCTAACCTTCTATATCGTCGTATTCTACTCTCACCTCTTCCCCTACTTCTTCCTCGCACGTCTATCTCCCTCTCCCGCTTTCTCGGTACATATGTGCCGCTGCACCGTTCGTCCCGATGCTCTTTCGCGCAATTTTCTTTCCTTTTTTGCCTCGAATTATACCAATAAACGATGCGCTGGGAAATAAAAATAACTTCTTTGTCCCTCTCTCTCTCTCTCTCTCTCTCTCTCGCTCATGCGTCTTGAATAAAATATTCATTTTGTATTTTTTTTTTCTTCGAAAACCCCCAATGAATTTTTGTCCTGTGTATTTTGTAGATAGACACGTGAAATATTCTATGGGTATAATGACCGATGCATTTCTTGCCGAAAATGAAAAGACTGCGCGTGTAAAAACCGAAGTTAACCGGAACGTATCGAGGTAGTCCAGCTAAAATGTCAATGAACGGACTAAAAGGGTTAGATTCAAGATTAAAAGGAAGTCATCGGCTCCCGCTCCCTCCCAGAGCCTCTATCAATCACAATTATATTCTCTCTCTCTCTCTCTCTCTCGCTCTCGTTGCTCCTTCCCTCCCCTTTTATCACTCGCAATTACCTGTCGGTGACTTTATATTTTTTCTACGCCGAACAGCGAGGACTCGAAAAGAAAAAAAAAACACCGATAATACGCGAATTAAGGATGCGCGATCTCTAGTTTACCGGCTTCTTGGCCTTCGATCGAGAGAAACGCTATATACGCCTCGTCATATATATAAATGGAAACCCTTCAAGTATTCTTTGGCTAACCCTTTTCTATGGGTTTTCAGCGCTCGCAGCCTCGGACATTCGAGAATCGAATTTTAGGAATACCCGGTAAGAAAATATTTTTATTGAGAGCGTTTTAAGATCTCAGTGTGAGTTTGCAGGCACATCCATGAGGAATCCAAAAGATGTCGGAGTAAAGTCGATTACCGGTACCCTCGAGGGCGACCAGCCGCTTCTGCACGTACTGCTGTTCGCATTTGCTCGCGTAACCTTCCGGTAGCGTACACAGTCCGCTGCAGCTGGTTGTCCTACGAGAAAAAAAAAACGTGGCGAATTGAATCGAATCGAGAGAAAATCGATCGAGGAACTCCAACTCACACGCAGAGCTCGCTTCGGACCAATTGCGTGTATTTTTCGCTCTGGTTGCCAAGATTCACGATGTACATCCAATTGCCTTTAACGTTCAGCGCTGCACGCGGTGTGATAAACCTAGCATAAGTCGGGCACACCGATATCGAATTTTCCTCGTCTTTTCCTTGTCTTTTCGTTCGAAACGGTCCTTCGAAATCCGTGTATCTAAAAATTCGACTATTTAGAACGAGTTTGCCACGCTTCTACAACTCGATCTTCTAATTAAAACTAGCTTTATAATTTAAGAAATTCTGAATGTAGTAGCAAGATCGCGCGTTATAAGAAGCATAATTTTCCTTATGAGTTTTATATTATCTAGCTTAATGTTTAAATAAAAACTGTTCGTCATAAGTTCCTATTGTGTACGCCTGACTCATTTCTCTTTCTGTAAATACCCATTCGGTTTCCACTGAGATACCCGGTCGTCGCGGGGGTCCGACCATTTCAGCAAGCTCGGGTGGTTTTTCTGTATCGGGGCAGGTACAAAGCCGTAGTTGACCCTCTGCTTGATAAGCGGGAAGTCTAGATAGCTATTTGCGAAATGCAGAATAGAGCCTCGTACACGTTTTCGAAGGAAATCCATTACTTACCCCTGATCGTAGCGTGTTTCATTGTTACCAGTCTTTTCGCGGAAAGACTCGTCGTGGTACGAGGGCGTCCTCTGTGATGGAAACGACGAGTGACGATTGTCCACCGGCTGTTGGTACGAGTACATCGGAGAAGTGTCTGCCCTGTTGAGAGAATGACAATTTTTAATTCAAATGAAATATAAATTTTAAAAAATTAAAAAAAAAATTCCATTGCTAATTTTCATATGACCTATAATAATTTCATTTAAATTCTAAGCTTTTGTCAATCATCATTTTATGATTTGATTCGTTTACATATAACAGCCAAATAAAACTCGATTATCATACCGGTAAGATGTTTTTGTAATCGTATAGTTTAAATAATAGTTTAAACAATACAGGCAAATTACAAAACAATCCTCGAGATACTCACTTGACAGTCCTGAAGCTGTCGTAATATTCGTTTCTTATAGCCGAGGCAAAGTCGAAACGGCACTTGTCAACGAGGTACTTGATGAGATGCCTATATGCAACGAAAACAATAGTAGAAAAAAATGATGGGAAACGTTCGTACGGATAAGAATTGCGCGTGTGGGTAAGTTGCATATTCTGCAAGTGTGTTTATTGAAATACGCGCCTCGGGTAGACAACACAACTCAACTATCTTCGAGCGAGATGCGTTTTGTAACGCGAATAAAATCAGGATTGACGAACTTTCACCCTGACGGAAAATATTCGGTCGAGTCTTTCCGATGAATATTTCATGAGCCCATATTTCTTCTTCACTTTTTCATATTGGGCACTAAAAATTTTCACTCGCGAATCGCGGCGAAGATCGACTGTGAAATTTTTTCTTGGAACGTTTGGTGAGCAAAACAAGCAACAAATTACAATATTTGATATTCCTGTGTGCGTACGAATTTCAGAATATGCATGTATAATTGAATATATTTCTTGCTGGAGAATTTTTACCTGGGGTAGTGATCGAGTGCTTCGCAAAAGGTCGCTCTCGAATCGGCGCAACTTGGCCTGTGACCAGGTAAAGCGGGAACGTAGGTCTCGTGACGGTACATGTGTGGCGAACATCCTTGCCCGTAAATACCACACGGTTGACTTCTAGAAATCACTAGAAAATCCTATTTTTCGGCGAAGACAATTCCTTAATCTCTGAGACACTCAAGAAAATCTCTATCTCATTTGAAAAATTTACTCACCAGTAATAACAAACAGTACAAAATACTTGCCATTTTTGTGAAAGAGAACGCACTAGTTGGAAAAGCACAAACATTGACGCAATAAAGTGTCTGTTTTCTCACGATCAAACGATTATACAATGCCGATAAAGAAAAACTACAGGATAGTGTAAATCTTTATGTAAAATCATTGTACTGTGCGTAATTTTGATTTGTATTAACGATAAGAACGAAAGAATCGAATGAACCGAATGGTTTGCGTATGCGAGAGCGATCGGTCTCGTGCTATTTACAGTAGGCTAGTTCGATTAACACTCCGAAATCGGTTACTCGAATCGAAGACTCGCGCGGAAGATGATCCAAACGCAGTCATAGAAAAAGAATTATCGAAATGCATACTTTCACCGACGAGCCGCGCTCTGTGGCGGAGCGGCGAACAACGATGAAATAATTTTCTACTTTATCAATGGTTGATGCAAGACCAACAGAGTTTCGAGTGGTAGCTATTCTGAAGAATCGTAAACCGTTAGAGACTTAAAATATTAATCTCAGTACAATAAATTATAGCATTAATAAAAATAAATCGTAAATAATTTGGGAAATAATAATTAAAATTCGATAACCCAGTCTGGATCACTCGGATCGCTACAGTTAAACCTTTGCTTCTCTCAGGATGACCTTTTACCGAACCCGGAGCTTGAAGGCTCAGCTGTGGAAGTAAGATGCTAATCCACTTGGACTACAAACATCAACCCTACTTCCTTCTTAAAAAAATACGCTTTATACAATAAATTACAGAATTAAACAATGGAAGTAAGAAAATTGAATACATTTCATTGGCAGCTGATTTAAAAAGTAGCTGCAGTAGTTGTTCTATTTAAGTACTGAAAAAGAAAGAAAACTTAGCGAAGACGCGAACCATTCTACTTTAATCGATGAGAAGTCTTGTTGAAAATTTAAAAAATTCAGATATCGACAGAACGTTGATACCGATCAACAGACGCTAATTATCATTTTAACGATCTTACAGTTTCAAATGAAATAAATATTCATTTCATCGTTAGCAATGAAAATAATGCATTATAATTTTGCAGAGTGTCGGGAAGAATGTGTGTGTTTGTGAATATCGATTTGCCTGGAACTTGGCAAGACTGACCTACCGCATGGGGCGCAAGAGCATCGCGAGTACCATGAGGACACAAGGGGGAGGTTTTTCGCAAGTACGAGAGAGAGGAAGAGAGAACTCTATACGCATGCTCGACGAACCACGGAACTACCAGGATCGGATTGTCACGCAGTTGCATTCAATCCGCGCGCACACAAGACCGACCCAAATGACGACTGCTTAAGATAAAACAACGAAATTACGTAGATATACGCGTACACACACACGCGCACGTGCGCGCGCACCAACACACGTGCTACACACCCACACCCAAACCCACACACACACACACACACTCACACGCACACGCACACACACAGACACAGACACAGACACAGACACAGACACAGACAGACACACACACACACACACACTCACACACACAGACACACACACACACCAACCCCACCCATACACACCCACACACACATACACACGCACACACGCACGCACCCACCCACACACACCCACACGTACACATACATACATACATACAGGCCCACACTCACACGTGCATATATATATGCACAAACATTTGCTACGAAAGGAATAAACAACCGAATAGGTCGTATCGAGATGCACGAGAGCGTGAGTTGGAAAAATCATTTTGCACGTAGAGTTCTGTCCACTTTAGACGAATATTTGCTTTAGATGAATATTTGCTTGTTCGACAGTACAGAACGACTACGATCTGTATACTGCTAATACTGGCCCTGTGCTCACGTGTGCAATCAGCCAGCGCACGTCATATCATCACTAAGAGAAATTACAGCGACCAGAGCGTGCGCGGTTATCTAGCCGAGGTGAAGAAACTACGAGTTAGTTTACTCAAAGAGGATTTTTTTTCTACTAATTGTATTTATCGGTTCGTAGAGAACATGCTGGTGGAATGAGGTCTGCAAAGAAGAGTTCCACAGTAAATTTCGTTGCAAGTGCCCAAGATGGTCGTACTGTCGCGCTCCGGGTCGTTATTACGACGCCCACTGCAGCATGACCCGCACTGGTTACATATGGACCCAGCCAGAGACTTCTATAGCGATCGAGATCGAGAAATGAACGAAATCGTTTTAACGAAACGAGAAAAAACCGAATCTATCGAGATCAAGGATTTATTGTCTGAATTTTCAGAAAGAATTTATTCCAATGATTTATGACTAACATGTAATAATATAACAATCATTTTCCTCTCGAATTAATGGTGATATTCCGATAATCAAATTTTTCTCTCTTTATCTAATTTTGAAGTATTTTCAGTGTCTTCGAAGTAGTTAGTTCGCACCTGTTGAGAAAATAATAATACTGCCAATATATACGCAACGATTTAACGTACATTACGAATAATTAGGTTCATAGAACGGCTGTTAAATAAAAATCACTGCCGTTTATTCGTATAATAATTGACTCTCCGATTGCGTTGAGGAAGTAAGGAAATATCAGATGAAAGTAATAGAGTTAACGAATGGAACTGCGGAAAGTGAATCTATCGCACTGAAAATGTTGAGAAAGACGTGATGTAATGCGACATAAGACTATCATTATTAGACGAAAATCGAAAAATTTTACCTCTATATATAAGAAAAAAAATCATTTTTGTGATATTATCTTATAATTATTATTTAGTCCTATTATAGGGCCATTCCTTATTATTGTAAATAAAATAAGAACATTAAATTTGTGAGTTTAATAAAAACTACACATTTTTTCTTGTTAATCTTGTTACATTAGCAAAAGTCTTAGCGGGTTTTAAAAAATGTTATATTTCTGTATTAACGCATTTTAAAAATAAATATTACAATTAAATTTCTCACTACATCTATTTCACCTTATTTACCCTGTCAGTTCTAATGAAAGAACCGATACCTTTGTGACTGGTCGTGTCCGATAAATCGGACAGTACGTGCATATAAATGACTCGACCCATACATTCGGACGTACAATAGAGCAACAGGTAGCGTGTTATCAGAAAATTTCTATTGCGTCTAGCGAATATTCCGACCTCATTTCGCGTTTCAATTCCGATCTACTATTTATCTCATCGCAGAAATTATATTCAATTCAAAATCGTATTTTATACAAAAATTAAATCAAGTCGATCAAATTTTCTTCTAGACAGCTCATATTGCGTCATTCCTGACGTATCGTAAAATAATCATATGGGCAATATACGAAATATGGTGCTCTGAAAATTGTCCACGTGCTGTTTCGTCGCGACGTATATTGACCTTATGACCAATATTCGCGTCACACTCGACTGATTTTACGCGTTAGATGAATTTGTGGACAGATAGATGGAGGGTAAACGAAGACGCACGCCTACGAGGAAATTGTGCGCGCGCACTTCTCGCGTTATCGATCTCGTTTGCTCGAGGTCCGTCCCGTGAACGGTCTGCCGGCACCCCGCACCATCGCGATTCATCGAGCGAAGCACCCCGGGTGCCACGTATCGGCGCCTCGAACAGGTGCAGTTGGCCGCGAACGTTCTCGCGTGGCGCAGTCTCAATTCGTTCGCCAGCTGTCATTTTATTCTCAAGAATATTTTTTTAAAAACTCTAAAACGAAAAAAAAAACCAAGAGGAAATACCGAAAAATCGTTTTACTCAATTTCGCTGAATTTTGTTTAGCAGTAAGAGTGAAAATACCGGACAGTTACGCATCTTGACTTATGTACCAAGAAATCTGTGATATTCTTTTATTCTCGATACACTTTTCTTGGAAAACCGTAAAAAAAAACTAAGCCTTCGTTTCGGCGATATTCAGAGAATTAATTGCAGCAGTGACTAGATTTTGAAAATATTCTTCAACACCGGGAAAGATCGATTAAATTGTACCGAAGTTTTGTTCGAGACCCATCTGTTGATCCAGAGAAGAACGTTTCTCGAACGGCTTCTCTGAATCTGAGTCTGCGCCAAAACATCCTCCACCGTCATCCTCCATCCTCTTCACCTCAGTCAGTTTCTCCTGGTGAATATTCACGTTCGCAATGACCTTCGGAATCTATCTATTAACGTTCATCCTCATCGTACTCGGCGACGTCACAAGATCCATCAGTATCCACGAGCTTCCCGACAATGGGCTCGAGGGAACGCATGATTACGTATTTTATGAGGTGAGAACTCATTTTCAACATCCTACACTTTCTCCTATCTACACTTCTCAGAAAAAGATACATTTATCATTTTCAAACAACTATATGTTAGTTAAAAATGATCAAATTTAATCAATAAAGCAATGATTTAAAAATTTGAATCTCTCTTCAAAGTTATTACCAGCTTGATTCGATTCGATGACCTTTAATCAAGATATTGTCTTCTGAAAATGACCATCGTCCCTTTAATTTTTTTGAGGAGTGTAGTTTACCACACCTGTTGCAAAAAAACGATTGAAATTTTTACAGCCGATGGCCCTTCCGGAACTTAACGAGCCCGCGAGACCAATCGAGGACGTCAATTGGCGGCCACCGCTGGATCTTGGTCAGGTATCGGGTGTCGCCGTTGATAGAGCTGGCAGGCCGCTCGTTTTTCACCGAGCCGATCGAGTATGGGATTACGAGTAAGTTCGATCGAATTTTCTTGTTTTGAACATTTTTCCATCATTTCAACATTTTCATTCATTCAACATTTTAGCACCTTCGACGAGAACTACGTGTATCGCGAAATGGAAAAAGGTCCAATCTTGCAAAATACGGTGTTAACTTTGGATCCTGTTACCGGAACGATTGTACGCGAATGGGGTAATCAGACATTCTACTTGCCGCACGGGATCCACGTTGACCCGAACGGTGATGTCTGGTTGACCGACGTGGCGCTTCATCAGGTTTTCAAGGTTCGTTGATAACATCTCACCCTTTTTAGGGTAAAGTAACCAAAGAGTATGCACTTTTTGAACTTTGGCTTCTAGAAAAATCAACTTTGGTAATACACTCGGTGTTTTTTATCTAAATTAAACTTCAGTCATCTAGATGTGAATAAAAAATCTATTATACTTTAAATTCATCAAGTACGTTCTCTTAAGGAGCTAATATAAGCGAAATTTAAATAAGAAATATTTTCTATTAAATTTACTCTACATAGTAGGAAAGTTTAAAAAATTTTGAATTTTTGTCTGAATAAAATAGTACGACTACGAAGGGACGCCAAAGTTGACGCTGGGTGAGCGATTTGTTCCTGGCAATGACCTCTCTCATTTCTGCTCACCTACCGCAGTAGCGGTTACCGATTTGGGCGAGATCGTTGTTGCGGACGGATACTGTAACGCGAGACTGGTCGTTTACGACAGCACTGGTAGTCCACGGTACTCGGTTGGAGAACGTACGTATATCCCGATAAATCTATTTCCTGCCCGATGATCGATCGCGATATCGATCAATTTCCTGCCGCGATGAATAAAAATCCCTCTTTCACTGAGATCGATCGCATTTTCAGAGTTTTACTTTCGCGTACCGCACTCGATTGTTATACTTCCGAATCGGGAGGTGTGCTTAGCGGATCGTGAGAATTCGAGGGTCGTGTGTTTCGATGCGGGTTTGGAGGGAGCGAGCCCATACTACGATCAGCCATATAGCATTCTTCATCGTCGCCTGGGTCGGGTATTTGCGATCGCCTCGTACGGTAAATATTAACTTGTTAACGAAGAATTTAACAATTGCAAAATATTCACGAGCGATATTTACAGATAACGTCATTTACGGTGTGAATGGGATGACTTCGCGCGTGATAAGAACGAAAGGTTTCACAATGAACCCGATCGAGAGGAGCGTAACAGGATTTTGGGGTCCGGACACTGCAGTGAGTTCATTTTTATATTTCGATTAATCCAATTTTCATATCGTTTTTTCTCGTTTTTTTTTCCAGGATTTTGTTAGCCCGCACTCGATCGCAATATGCCCGAACGGCACAGCTTTGTACGTGTCGGAAATTGGGCCCAATCGTGTCTGGAAATTTCTACTGGTACCTACCGGTTTGACTTTATAAAAAGAAAAATTACGTCTTCAAAAGTGTCACCCCCCCCCCCCCGCACACGTATCTTCCACCTACCTACTCGCATACATATAAACAGATATACCCATACACGAACTCGCACATATAAATCATAATTATATAGATCGTTGCCGACCAAAGATTATATATTACGATAAAACATTAGTAGCTACAAACCAAAATCAATCTCAGAATGTCGAATTAAACGTCAAATTAAGAGAAAATGATAAGATTTGAATTAAGACATGAAAGAGAAATATCTTACTCGATTCTTCCGCAATTTTTAGGTACGATAAGAATATTTTTATAATACTGCGTTGATAAACATGCGTTCGTTGATTTATTATAAGAAAATCGTCAAAAATTCCATCAAGATCATTATTGGGTAAATCGTTATGATTTGCAAAATAAGTCGATTAGCTGATACACTTTATAGACCAACTAACAAATTCTAAGCTCAATAGATTGTATAAGAACTCAGGTGAAGAGACAAAATCTACAACAATATCAACCAGGAATTAAATCTTGCATTGAGTGACCGGGAAACAATAATTTTTTTTAATTTCGAACACAAAACACAAATTTAGTATACACATTAAAAAAAATGCGCGATGCTCCCGTGTACCATCATGATAAATATAAAGAGTTGAATTACTAATAATTATTACTAAAAGAAAAAAAAAATACAATCATACGAAGAATTAAAAATGTCGTGTAAAAGAGTTTTTTAATCACATCGCGTTTACGAAAAATTCAGGTATTTGTTCCTACAGCATTCCGATATAATCGATCTGACTTCTGTTAGGTTCATATGATTAACGTATGTATACTACAAGCGTAACCAAAAAGATACCTCAGAATCATAAAATATGTATTGAAAATCATTCGCTGTTGATGCTTCCACTCGTGGCTGTGAGAGACGATCGAAGGAAAATTTTCATCAAATTTTTTTTCAGGAAGGCAAAATAGACTTTTCTTTCATTTCTTTATTAACCATAGAAAAAATGAAAGAACAAAAAACATTGACGAGCATATAAAAAACCTAGTGTATAATATACGCACAAAAATATACGATTGTCAAATCGATCGGTATCCTCGATACGACCGGGAGTGTACCAATCGAGTTTGATGGAAAGTGACGAAGAAATTTATTTTGATTTAGAAGGAAGAGAGAACGAGCGCGATTTTTTCTTTTTTCACGCGATTATTGTTCATATAGTACTAAAGGTAAACCAAAGTTGAAAGTACAAATACCCATTTAAAAGAAATCTAGTCCGTATGATAAATAATATTATGATAAAATAACATATTTATATACTTGATTGTAACGTCTCTGGGATCGAGTCAGTAATTTATTGTAATATTGTTTATCGAGAGAATGAAATTTTTTCTGTTTCGATAATACTACTAATAAAACCATATTCAATGAGATCGCACAAAAGTATCCGGTCGATAAGTTGCAAAAAGAACTTCTTACTAGAAACATTGTAAATTAATGCATAACTATAAAGACATTAAAAATATCTCTTCGGAAAAAAAATTATCAAAGCGGAAGCTTCCATCGTTAACGATCACCATTTGACTGCTAAATGTAAATAGAATTAACTACAAAAAATGAAACAAGGAGAAAAAAATGAAGTGCACCTACATCGAAATAATACTGTTTAGTAATTAAAATTTGTGTATCAGATATATGAATACATATCTTCGCGGTAAATTAACACGGAAAAATAATGTCGAAAAGTTAATCTTTGTCTATTACTCAGGTTTTTCTTGTCAACATTTTTGCACTATCCCTGTATCGTTGAACACTACTACTAAAAGCGCTCTCATGATTGGTCAAATTTAAATTAAATTTAAATCAAAAAATACAACATCGCAAAATATGTATTTTGAATTTACAATAAAAAACAACTACATATAAGTTTACTATAGTCATTAAGTATATAAATAGGTTTAGAAATTAATTCATAATTTTTAATTTTAAATAGTCGATAATTCTATTTAAAAAACTAAGATGAACAATAACAAATAAGAATTAGGATACTATGTACTTAGCATTCATCATAGTTAAATTTAAAATACATATTTTCAGAGCAGAGTCGAAAATACAATGCGCTTTACCGACATGGGGATAGTAAAAAAAATACAAAAATTAATTATAATAACATAGTTATCGATGTTATGCTTAAATGATAATATACTTAGAACGATAATATTATCGAAATATCGCCTCGTGTACCTGCTTCGGAATGTACTGTACTTCTTCATTTCAGAATGATCCCAGTGAAAAAAAACAAACACACTTGCACAATTATACAAATACAGATCTGATTTCTATTTAATAACAACTGATAAGTATGTCAACCGCTCATGCTCAGATATGTAGTCCTATACAATCATAGTTTACGATGGCGAAAGAATCAAATTTCATTGGTGACTACTTACATCCAAATTCAAAATAATTAGTACATGAAATAAGAATTTTTCGATTGGATTCTGGACAGAAATAATTTCATAGCTAATCGGTTATACGTTTGCTGATCGCTAAATTATTAATGATAATTTATAAAGTGTTGAAATTTTGATAGACAATAAATATTTATGTTACTTTGAAATCAATCTTCCCTCTAGAGTTAAAACAATGCGAAGAATCGAGTGTGATAAAATTTTCATGTCACGAAACATTAAAGTTTTTTCAAAAGATAATAGTTATCCGAACAAAACAGTCATTCAGCAAAAAATATTCGTTTTACAAAAGCTGGAAGAGTTTATTTTTCTCTATAAAAATAAGAAAGTCTACTAATGTAAGAAATTGGTGCTGAACAATTAATTATAAAGAATACATATTTTTAAAAAATCTGATTAAACAATTTATATATGTATTGTATTATGTATTCTGTTCATGTTTCTATTGTGTACATAGATGTAAATATTTACTTTGCGATTCATATATGTTCTTCGAATTTTAGTAAACATAACGTTATGTTTGAATTGAAATTACGTCAATCGATATAACAATGAGTGAATAGAATGATATTCTGTTCGATAAGTATGTATGTAATTTATAATATGTTTGTTAGTAAAAAATTTTATTTTCCTGAAAAAATTGACTTTTTATTCATTTATTGCTCTTGTGTATTGATATCTTTGATGCACTCTCAACTCTCTGTACCATTCATAGATAGAGAGAGAGAGGGGGGGGGGGGGTTGCGCAAAGTCAAAAGAAAATATCTTGTTCTTGCTTTGATGATTTCTTACTCTAAATAACTTTGCGAACTGGTTCTTGAACTAGGAACGAGAAAAGGAGATTGGAACGAGAGGGGAAGAGCTACCACAGCAGATGCGAGAAGAACGGTTTTGCGTTGTAAAGAATGTAAACTGGATTTAATTCGCGAGGCAAGGTTTTTCACAATAAAAAAATCCATGAACAAGTTTTTGGGCACTCGGATGGAGTAAATGGAATTAAGAGGTGTTTCACAACATCATTTTTTTAAATTAACCCGTTCATAGATTAAAATGTTCATAGTATTAAAGAAATAATTTTTCATCACATATTTATCGAAAGCTTGGTGAAGCTCGGAATTTCCAGTGCCACCTCGTAATCTCCTTTCACTAGAAAACTGGTTCTAATAAAACTTCAAGAGAAAAATGCGTAAACTAGATAGAACCGATCCTGAATCGACAACAGGAAGTGGAGGGGGTGAACAAATGGAAGAACAGATCGGTACGAGAGAAAAAAGGAGCGAGGAAAATAAAAATAATCGTGAAACGCTGCTATTTGACTCTCCGTCTCGATCTCTTTCATATTCTCTCTCTCCCTCTCTCTCTTCCTCTCTCGCTTTCTCTCTCGCTCTTTTGCTCGATCGTCAGAAATTAAGTTGTTAAGATGCTACCTCAGGTAGTATAGACTGGGGAAAAAAAAGATCGTGAAAGTAATGGTGGTTCACTCTGCGTCTCTCTCGCTCTCTCTCTCTCTCTCTCTCTCTCTCTCACACTCTTCTCTCCCCTCCATCTCTTTCTCTTTCTCTCTCTAGCCGAGGTCGACTCATATCTTCGCGTGAACACTGCTTTCTTCATCGTATGTGTATACTACACGCGCATGCACTGGGTAGCTGTGCAAGGTCATCGACTGATCTCAAGCTTCATAAACAACGTGGAATGAAGAATATCTGTATACGGGGTGTTTCAAAAGGTGCGGATCAAAATAGTACCATCGGATAGAGCGCGAAAAAATACGAAAAAAATGTATATATCCCTTTTTTTCTCTGAGGCTTAGTTCAAAAGTTATTAACTGATAAAGATGGGGAATGAAACACACGCTACAACGCGTTTTCAGAAATTTTCAATAACGCAGTTGTTTGGTTTTTCAGTCATATCTTTTACAGAAATTAAGTTATTTCAATTCTTTTTGAACCATCGTGTTCGTCAGGATGTTATCTACAAATTTTACATTTGAACCATAAACTTCTACGCGAATATCTGTACGACAGACGGTTGCAAACATGGGTGAAACATTACCCCGCGAACCGGAATCGGGCGTAAAACGCATCCTTTTCGTTTTTCGCTCATATCTTTCACAAAAATTAAGTTATTTCAATTCTGTTTGAACCATTGTGTTCGTCAGGATTTTCTCTACAAATTTTACATTTGAACCATACACTTTTACGCTAATACCTGTACGACAGACGGTTGCAAACACGGGTGGAACTTCACTATGCGATCTGAAATCGGCCGAGAATGCATCATCTCGTTTTTCATTTTGGTTTAAGCAGGACGATACATTGATCAATCCTTTAACTTCTTCTTGGTAGAGGGGTAATGTCATCAAAAACCAAAAAGATGCATTCTCGCCCGATTTCGGTTCGCGGGGTAATGTTCCACCCATGTTTGCAACCGTCTGTCGTACAGGTATTCGCGTAAAAGTTTATGGTTCAAATGTAAAATTTGTAGAGAACATCCTGACGAACACGATGGTTCAAACAGAATTGAAATAACTTAATTTCTGTAAAAGATATGACTGAAAAACCAAACAACTGCGTTCTTGAAAATTTCTGAAAACGCGTTGTAGCGTGTGTTTCATTCCCCATCTTTATCAGTTAATAACTTTTGAACTAAGCCTCAGAGAAAAAAAAGGGATATATACATTTTTTTCGTATTCTTTCGCGCTCTATCCGATGGTGCTATTTTGATCCGCACCTTTTGAAACACCCTGTATGTACCAATGTGTATCGAAAAATATAACGATTCGCTTTATATTTTATACCTTTGTTTCGAGAAGCAGAAAAAATGAGAATGGCAGATATAACGGGTGATCTTACGCTTTGGAGAGTTAACGCTGTCTATTCTATTTTGGATTCAAAACTTTCTTCGC
Organism: Goniozus legneri; assembly: GCA_003055095.1. Lineage (NCBI taxonomy): Eukaryota > Metazoa > Arthropoda > Insecta > Hymenoptera > Bethylidae > Goniozus > Goniozus legneri. The sequence continues at coordinate 47,454 of NCVS01000430.1, read as the reverse complement.
AGCTTTGTTCGAATCTACGAATGAATCATTGGTTTCTGGAAAGGAACCGCATTTTGACAACTTATATGACAGTTTCTCTGAAACGAATCGTTCAGCCCTAAAAAAAAACTAAATGGAATGTCGGCGAATGCGTCGGCATAATATCAAAGTGCAATTTTTTCCAGAAACTAAGTTGTGGATTTTATTTTTCCATTTAAATATCAAGATGTCGTTATATAATTAAACATATAATAAGAACAAACGTAACGAAGGATGATAGCGATGGCCGATGGTTATGGGGAATCGAGGAGACATTAACCCTCTCTTCTTCGTGAAAAGAGAGAGAAGAGAGGATAGGGTGAGGGGAGGAGCGTGGCGGTAAGGGGGAGGTGAGACCGGCGCGAAGCGAGAAAGAAGATCGCCGCGATGAGATAAATAGAGTGGATGGTGCAGTCGAGCAAAGACTGAACACTGACAGATACATCTTTATTGTGGACCGTATACGCCGTATACAACGATAAGAGAATATCGAGTCTACTCCGAAACTTAAAATCATTGCAACGAGTATAGTAATATTTTGCTTACATCTAGCAATACGTTAACGTTCCAAGAAACATACTTATTACTCGAAACTAAAGATGCTATAGTATTGAAATACGAAGATGCTTTACTTAGGTTTTTCTATGCGATTTTATCATGTTTCTCTCACAAAAATTTTACCATACCTTTTGTTTATAAAATTCTCGTGAGTCAGGAAATTCACGGGTGCATCTCTCCGACGAGGAGTCCGCTAAGCTTCAGTCTTTCAAAAACAATACACTATATTTCACACTCGGAAATTCGTGAAAAAAAAGTCACACACGACACGATGTAACGAATTTTTTGAAATCGTTTAAAACCATAATGGCCGACTGTACAGTGCGTACTCACGTAAACAAGACTAGGATCACGTCGTAATCAGTACCAACCGTAAGTGGCGTCGCCACTACATTAGAACTAATACAAGGCATGAATAAAATAAATATTATTTCGCGTTATAAATATTGAATCGTACCACGAATACGGTACGATACGATTACTAATATGTTATAAGATCTACAATAATATAAGAAACAAATATATAAATATTTATTTTTATATATTTTTATTAATTTATTATTCATTGTATTACGATTATTGTTGTTAAATACAATTTAATATTTTTAACGAATAAATATTTTAGTCATGTTTTGCATCAGTTTTCTCGTAATTGCAGTTAGTATTAATTACGACGTAGATCCCAATCTAGGTTCCATGAGTCCCGTGATTACGCAGTGCAGCTGATTTGAATGCGGCCGTTACGATTTTATAAAATCTGTCGCATCGTGTTATGTTTGTGATGTACGATTTCTTTTCATGAATTTCTCAGTGAAAAAGGTGCAAAGTGTAATATGGGAGTGACTGCTTGGCCGATCCCTCATTGGAACGATGTGGCCACAAATTTTCCGGACTGGCCAGTCCGCCAAAATTTTACACACAGAAAAGGTGAGGTTAAGTTTTTTAACTCTGGTACTTTTACGTTCAATTTATCTTTATTTGGGATTGAAACTCCGTATAATGGCGAGATAGTAGCAAAAAAGGTAAAATAATTAAACTGAAAAAGTTAACTATTATTTAGAAGTTTAGGCTTCTGTTGTTTTATCGTCATAACGATTTTTTTAAGTACGTACTTATATGGTACAGGTTAAGTAGCGTTATTAACGATCATTAAAGAGCGACTCGAGTAGGATAAGAGCTACAAATTTATTAAAAGGAAGAGGGAACGAGTATGCTAGCCGCATTTGAGAGAGATGTTAAAACGTCCCGAAGGCAAAACAAAGGTAACGCTGGTACAGGGCTTACACGCGCGCGAATAACTGAGGAGAGAAGAGAGTGCTGTTGGGTTAACGTAGCCTCGGCAAAAAAGGAGAAAAAATAGCAGATTTTGCCGATACAAGGTGAGGGAAGGTGCAATACACGGATAGCGGCGCCGATATATCTCGATTCAAGCATCTCTCCCTCTTTTTCTCTTTCTCTCTTTCCCTTCCTTCCTTCCCTCTCCATCTGCTTTCTTTATCCCACTCGAGGAGAAGGCAGGATGCAAGAAGGAAAAACGACCTGAACTTCGCGTACATCATCAGGGACGTGTCTCTCGGTTCTCTCGCTAGATCGCGTTCTCAACGGAAATTAGTTCAGCGAATATTCGGCCGATTTTCACAAATATTATCGTTCCATCTAGTCGACAGCGTTATTTACGAAAACGCTAAAATCAAACATCGGGGGTGAGAGAAGCGAGAGAAAGAATATTACGAAATTTAAATCGGAAAGAGAAGCGGCCCTGAAACTATAAAAGGGGCAGCAAGAGGATATTCGAGTAAAGGAGGAGAGGAAGAAGCAGAAGAGGAAAAGGAATACGAAGGTAGGAATAAAAATGAAGGGGACAAAAAGGAGGAAGAAGAATAAAACGGAGCTCGTTCTCACCGCATGTGTTAAGCAGCGGTGTCGGCGTCCCGATTGGACGCATCCTGTTTAGCCGTTAAAACTCCTCGTATCTTCCTCCTCTTACCATCGTCTTGTTTACGATCTTAATTACAAACCCGTCTCTCTCTCTCTCTTTCTCTCTCTCTCTCTC
>NCVS01000430.1:27045-44796 GCA_003055095.1 Goniozus legneri | reverse complement strand
CTGAAATCGTCAACCTCGCAAAAAATGCACCGATTCGATTTTTACTGCGGAGAGTTGGAAAACGTATCGGGATACAAAACGGCGAGAGCAATCTCTCGCGTTCCGTGAGTGTACCAGCATCGGGGGTAGAGAGAAAGAAATCGAACATTCAAAATGGCCGACCCGATCCCCACCTCTCGCCGGAGCACAACGGTGGAGCAAGACGAGTGTTGAAAAGACCCCGAAGGCCAGTGCACGCGCGTTAAATCTCGCGTGAACGGTTAGGCCTCTTCGCGGGGAGGAAGAGAGGGGAGGGGGGTGGGGAGCATAACGCGTCGAGTGGCCCCAGATAGAGACGTCAAATCCCGGCCTGTTTCCTCGGAGCGCGCGCGCTGCTTGCTCGACCAGGTCCGCTGACCTTTCGGGTCCTTGTGACGGAGCCGCCGATTCACGTGATTTGGTTTTCCCTCTCTCTCCCTCTCTCTTCTCGCAAATAAAAAAAGTCGGAAGAGAAAGAGATGAGAGAAAAAACAAGCATTCCGACAGTTGGAGGGGAGAAATGCTCGCGTTGACATGAGTTATTGTCCTGCCGATCCTTTCGCGGTATAGAGAAAACGAGGCCTGTGTGAATTTCGATCTGCTCGCATACTTATGACGTCATTTTGGGAGAAAAGCTTCGATTCATACGGTTTTTTTCTTTACAAAAGGCGAGAAAATCCACCCTCGCTGAGTTCTCGGAACGGATGTTTTTTTTGAGAGAATGGTTGTAGGTGCGACACATGTTTGCTTGCTTTCTTGCTTACTTTTTTGCTTGCTTGTTTGTTTGCAACTTTCTTTCTCTGCAGGAATTTTGAGAAGGTGTATCTTTATATGAAAAATTCATATCAATCTGAGTACAAAGAATTGTTTCAGTATAATCTTTTTATTTTTCTAAGCATTCTTTGGAAATGACTTTGGTCAGTTCGATACGGCAAGTCCTGATTTTCGAGCAAAGTAATCCTATTACACCAGATGCGTAAAAGAAAAATGCACGAACCGAAGAACCCTCTCGAGCGGAGTACCTCGTACCACGTGCCTCAAAAAACTCAGCCGTGTAACGCGATACAGAGAAATATTTTTAACACTCGCGACGGAAGCGCGCGACGTTTCTTTCTCTCATCTTTATGGACGACGAGAGGATAATAAAGAAGCACCGCGCAGAAGTCGGGAAGTTACAGAAGCCACCAGAGAAAATTTCACCTGCTCGCGCTTCGGCGAGTTTCGGGGAATTCGGAGCGAGGAGAAGAGAGAAGGTGCAGGAGCGTGCAAGGGAGAGAGGAAGAGGGATCGAGAGAGCGAGAGAGAAAGAGAGAGGAGGGAGAAAAGATCTCGCACGGTTGACGTCCTAATGAAGCAATCACGACGGCAACGGCAGCGTCTCGGGGCTCCGTGCGCGTCCACGGACGAGTCCGGGAGAGGCGTCGATGGGGCGTGTCCAAGAATCTCTCCCGCGGTCTGGGATACCGTCCTCGAAACTCGCTTTTTCTCGCCAGGCAAAAACTCCGCCAGTCTGGAGTGAGAAAATTCCGCTGAAAAATTATCAAAATGAGCGAGGAGCTTCATCGCTCGGCAACTTATAGAGTAATATTCGGAAAATATTTATCCGCTTATACGCACTCGGAGAGAACCGCAGGTAAGGATTGCGGCGGTCCGGGGGATTTCACGGAGAATTACTGGTCATGCGGTGCCGGCTATCTTACCTACGTCCGTGCTCGTAATGATTTTAATGACGTAATGAACGTTCGAAAAGTACACATTTCACAGAAGGTTCGTAACGGAGCTCTTACGGTCGAGAGGAAGAGAGACGTCTTGCAATGCGAAGGTGTTAATCGCAAAGTTTGCCGTACGGTTTGGTAATCAGCCGATTAACGCACCGGCGCATGTGCTCGACTGAGAACGGATATCGCTATCGAATAACAAACGATTTCTTTCAGTACACTCGTACTCGTACGTGTATGTAATATACTATAAATAATTACTTATTGGCTTCGTCGAAATTTTTGTTAGACTTTTACCACTCTCTTCTCTCGCTCCCTCTGTAGCGTCAAAGACATACATCAGACGCAAACGAGAATGCTAATTACGAGAAGTCGTGTGCACGATTTTCCTGGAATCTCGATATTTTTTCACGTCGGGCCCCATAAAAGAAATACAAATTTCTACCCCGCCTCCTAAGCCCGGCACACGTTAAAACGGAAATATATTTGTACCTGCAGCTTCCAACTCTCCATTTCCTGATTCGTTATTTTAATTTTCTAGATATTGGAACGAAATGTTTCTCTAGATATAACTCTTTTTTCTATGCCTATGTTTATAAATCTAATATTTTTAAACGATCCACTAGCATACTTTTGATGATTAATGATTTTATCGTATACCTGCTATATTCATGAGATGATTTAGTAAAATTATTTGATGTAGTATAGGTTTCTTTGGATTCTAACGAGGCAGGTAACTCGTGAAAATTATGAAATACCGGTGATTAGTAGAAACCATCTAGGAAAAATCTAAAGTTCCTTATCGACGCTCGAATCAACGACAAACATGTTAGCATGGTGTCAATTGAATATGTCTCGCTCGAACGATTTTTCCCACACTTCATACTCGTGCGCGTGCCAGTTTGTTTGCCGTGCCGTAAGATGCCCTTCGAGAAACACATTCACGATCGGATAAAGAAAAACGAGAAAGAGAGGATCTTTGGGTTTTTGGTCCTTCTCCAACATACCGAGGGGCCATTGTGCTGCCGAGCCTCTGAGGATCTTCTCGCGCGTGGTAGTGGGATCCCTAAGGTTCTCAAATTGGTTCATCCCGAACCTCAACCAGAAATCGAGAATAAGAAAATTTGAGATTTTTCAAAACCTCGTTCTATTCTGAAAAGTGTAGCGAATGTGGAACCGATCTCGAAGAACGGTCCCTCGTAAACGATATATCGATATCTCGTGGTGGAACGAGATCAAAGAATTGAGAATCTCTGAAAGGGCCGAAGAGGAATAAAGCAGAGTAAGAGGCAGAAGTGGTGGAGGGAGGAAGGAGAAGTAAAGGCGAAGAGAGGGGAATAAGAAGAAAGAGGAGGATCGGTGAGGTGGGGAGGATTGCAGTGTTGGAACCAGGCTGGTATCTCAATCAGGCAAGAATCGCAGGTCGGGGCACCTCTGGGCCTTGTGGTGGGTGGATGATACAACGCCGAATGAAGAGTACGAGGGAAGGAGAGGGAGGGATAAAAAGAAGAAAAGACGTAGGTATAAGCCCGCTAGAGAGAGAGAAAGAGAGTAGCAAGAGGAGGGGAACGGACGTGAACGCGGATGATCGTGGTGAGGGGAATAAGAAGCGGACCGGACCGGCGGGGTCTCTCGGCTTCGCAGCCGTCACAACTCAATCTAGTGCCAGTGAGGCTGCGGCCGTGAACGTTGCGTGTGGTGTGTCTCTCTATAGTCTTTATTCTTCTCTCTTTTTCTCCTCTCTTTCTTTTCTCCCTCTCTCTATCTATCTCCCTCTGTCCCTCTCTCTCCGAGCGTTCCACCATACGCAATACTCGATTTAGAATCCGGGCGTCACGTGCGGTAGCGTCTAAGCGTGTAACACGAAAACAATTAAATATCCCTTGACAGTATTTTCTCTGTTCGTGGTGTGTGCAAAATTGGTGCGAGTTGAAAATTTGCGGGAAAACTCTCTTGGGACCGAGTGTGTTTGCGACAAAAGGACGCATACGTGAAAGTGAAATAGCTCGTTCTAGCGAAGCAGGGGAACTAACAGACGGCAACGATGTGATCGTGGACGACCATTTTCGAAATTTCAAATCGTCCAAGCGATAGTTACAACGACAACAAACGGAAACAAGAGCCGAAGGTAAGAATTCTTACGCGCTCGCTTTCTTCGTGTTCATTTATCGGTCCCATCTCGTCCGCCCACTAGACGTTACAAACAGGAATGTATAACGCACACAGATCGAAGAATATTCCTCTGTCTATGTAAGAAGATTAAGACTGGCCGTAAAGACATTCGCCGTAAAAGCGTAAAAAGAATTAACCAGAAGTCGCAGACTCGAAATAATCCCAACGCGAGTGTGCAATTTGCGCCGTCTCTAATCTTCTTGCTACGTTTACTCCTCCTGTAATAACGACGAGAGCTGCGTCTTTATACTGAAATGTAATCGTAACGACGCTAGCTCGTTAAGGTGCCAGTAGGATTTATACACGCTAATCGGCTCGCGTTCACGACCGGGCACCGTTATGAGCCCCATTCGGATAAGAAGTTATCTGGAGCACAATTTTCGTAGACAAAGCACTGCCCGCTTTAATCCTTTGTATATATTTTTACTAAATCAAAAACTACACTATTTACTATCTCACTTATTTTTCTACTCCTCAATTTCGGTACCGTTTAACTACGACCAAGTTATTTATATACAACCACGTGTACGAAACACTGATGAATCTTATTCTCGTAATTAAAGTATGTTTTTCACAAACGAAAATCGACTCAACACATCTCTAGTCATAATTGTGAGCGTTTGGATGTGATCGAATTTAAACGATATCTACCCGGAAGCGTTGAATGAATCGACGAGTAACTCTTCTCTCGTGATTTCATCTGATTTAAAAAAAAACAAACGGTGGACTTCTCAGTCTTACATAGGGGCTCAGTTGTATCGTAGAGTAGTCTAATTTTTTCCAGAACTTCTAAAATATCTTCTTCAAGAAAGACAGTAGGGAAGAAATTGTCGCGGATCTTGGCGAGTAGCCAAACAGAGACAGAAAGAGGGGGAAGGAAGTAAAAAGATGCAAGTCTATAGATAGAAAAAAAAGAAAGTTAAAAGGAGCGAGAGTGCCTGATTTGTTTGCGATCCAATCAGGGTCTTGCCACTCGAGAAGTCGAGTAGATAATTTCCTCGGGTCCTGTTTAATACGCCGAACCAATATTTACAAGATACTAACCTTCTCTGCTCTTCTGCCCCCCTCGTCTCTTTCCTACGCGTACTCATCGCGTGTAACTTATACCTACCCTGAGAAAGGAAGTGTAAACTCGGGATGCAAACAAACGCGCGCGCGCGCGCGCCGTACCATCCGCCAATTTTTCCTCCTTTCCTCGAGTATTTATTTATTTGTCAATTTTTAGAATGTCCCGTGGCTGCGATTGGACGAACAGCACGCTCGTGACATTAATCTTGGCGAGCGTGCTGGCCGTTTGCGGTACAGTCCACGGTAGCATGCGATGCGAGGAAGCGAGGCTCAAGTGCGCCTACAGATCGGGATGTGGACACGCGTTGCAGCACTACGTCACCGGATGCGCGTCCGTGCTGCAGGGTGAAAATTGCTCCGAAACGTGTCAGCACGCGCTGATTGCGCTAACTAGCACCGACGAGGGCAAGGAATTAATGAATGTGAGTAATTACTAGTTTTTCAAACATGATATATGTAACAAAACTTTTGTTTAAATTTAACCTGATAATTTATCTAGGAAGGAATTATAAAATTGCAATAAAACTGCAATGAAACTGGAATAATACTTTAAAGTTGAAATTTACTGTTATAATTTATCTGAGAGTTGTAGGATTTTGTTTGATTGGATTTCTAATGACGTCATTATTTACAGTGCGAATGCGCAAAAGACGACGAGATGTGTCGTCAATCAAAGCAACGCGTCGAAATCTGCAGGTCCTCGGTAACGGCGCTTATGAACAGGACTAGGGTGTCGTGTCGTCTGGCAACATGGATATGCGACGCGGAGTCGCGTTGTCAAATGGCACTAGCCTACTATAACCGATTTTGTAAGAGCATGTTCAAGGGTCGCAAATGCACTCACCGGTAAGAACTTTCAGTTACTTTACTGGACTTTTCGTTAACTTAATACTTACTGTGTTTTTGTAGACTTTAATACTTCCGCACTCGGTCATATTTTTGACACAATTTTTTAGCCCTTTACTTAATTCTATTTTTTGCAGCTGCAGAAATTCGATCAACATTCTCATGAGACAGGACAACGCAGCGAAGCTGAACAACTGCATATGCGATGGTACGGAGGATTACGACTGCAGGGGCATCCATCGTAACATGAATCGCATGTGCTTTGGCAAAATGCACCACGATTATCGAGAGGTGAAGAGCGATACGGACGCTGGCGGTGGGGACGAGGACGACACCAGCACCAGCGTCGACAACGGCACCGGCACCAACACTGGCACCAGTATCCACATCGGTACCAACGAAGAGCCAACAAGGACGAACGAGATCGATAGAGGACACGACGCAACCAGCACGGCGACGTCCAAACGTTGGATTGTTTATAAGACGACGCTGGCGTTGTCTTTTGTTCTATTCTATCTCGTTACCTTACAAGGTACGTTGAATTTTGGCTGCTTTTCTCGTTATTAGTAGTTGTGCTGATTTTTTTAATTTGATTTTGAATTTTTTAATTCACATTAATCACAGAAAGTTCAAAAGTAAAATTTATTCTTCTTTTCAGACTGATGCTAGTGGAATTAGGAGCCAAGTGCGTGAGGAAGAAGAAAACAGTATTCCGTGTGCGAACCGACCAAAGACCCATTTTTAATGCTTACCAATAACAACGCGATTGGAAAATGAGAAGGGCAATTCTGTTCTTCTTGTAGGAATTTCGCGATATGGATAATCAAGAACAGAGAGCGATAATTCGTTATCATTTTATAACACTCGTTAAGGAATGAATTTCATCTTTTTATTCCTTCAATGGATTGAGTAAATTAATGTATCATAGTGGACGACAGTAACTATTATTATTTTTATTATTCTATTACTATTAGTTATTGATTATTTTATTATGATATTGTAAAGGTGTTGTTGCTATGATTAATTTATTAAGACGAAGTATCATATACGAGAAACTGTAAATAAATGAAAAGTAGCTTAACGCGACCGATACCGTACGTCGTGGGATGTAAATATAATCGATGAAAATTCACGACGACTCAAGTTTTCTTCTTTTTTGGTTAAAATGCACAGTCAATATTACAGAGCATCATTCGATTCGAAGACAACAACCTTGATCAAAGACCTGTGCGCTCATTTTGTACCTTGTCATCACAATCGACGAGCTTCGACTAGTTCGTCCGGCTCGACTACATTTTAAAGTCATCGTCGAAGAATTTCCAGCTGAGGATTTGAAATTTTCCGAGGGAGAAATGTGAAAACTAAAGCTCGATACGATAGCTTAACTGAAAAGAGCAGGATGTTAGGAAGAGTCCGAATGAAAAGGTGGGGCGAAAATTCTTACTAAAGGTAAAGACAGATGAGGAACGAGGAAGGCGAACGATAAGTAAATGGGGGAGAGACGGAAAGTACGTGAGCGCGAAAAGGAAGGGATAGGACAGTGACTGAGCGAGGAGAAAGAGAGGAAGGAATACCGACAGTGGTGTCGGCCACACACGTAGAGTCTGAGGAAGGTCGCGAGACGGCGGATCTCTCGAGAGAGAGCGAGACAGAGAAAAAATACAAGCGGAGAAGGAGCGAACGGAGGGGAAGGAAGAGAGCCAGGCGCAACGTAGGAAAAGAGAAATGGCTAAAGAAGGATAAGGACGAGGGAGAGAGGGCTAAAATGGAGGAGACGACGAAAGAGAACGGCAGATGGACAAGAAAAAGAGGAGAAGACGTAAAAACAGAGAGAGAGAGAGAAGGTTTGGGAGCAATACGCGAACGACCAGTGTACGGAAAAAGAGAGGCAAGAGAGGACGAAAATCGTAAGCTCGGGAGAGAGACGGAGAGAGAGAAAAGATGGAGAAGTCAGTTGGAAGGACGAAAGCGAGAGGTGTGCTTGATCTGAGACCAAAGAGAGTAAGAGAGAGAGAGAGAGAGAGAGAGAGAGAGAGAACGAGAGAAATGAGGACTGCTGGAGCAATCGCGAAAGAGCAAGAGGAAGAGAGCGAGAGAGCCGCAGGGCCCTGCGTCAGGACCACCCACCACGACCACTGTTGTCTAGAGCATCTACTCCAGTGATGCTCTCCGACGTATTTTCACTATGTGGATATACTCTGCCTTGTTCTCTAAATTCGATCGTGTAACGAATCCTCTATTCTTGTGTCTTCAATAGGGGTGTGATTATACTTGCCTTCTGCCATATTTTGAACCTTGATCATTCAAGTAAATAGTAGATGAAAGTAATAAACTCGTTGGGAAAAACCAGAAAGTGTACCATACAAAGCGCCTATCGTTTTCTCGTAACTCTTTTTTCGTCATCCGGGATTGAAAAATTTTGTATTCCAGCGCTCGAATTACCCACTGACGAGAATAACACGGCTGACGAGTTTAGTGCGTAACTGTGATGCGGGTCGGTGTACGAGCGCTAAACTAAATAAAAAGTATTTGGTTGCTGCTAATGCATGTATAGGCATGACATCATATCATACTATCTAATTCATCTAACTTTCGTATTTTTTTTACCACCATCTACGATTATTGATATTTATGAAGTTTATGATTTGTGCTTATTATTATTACAAACGGGTTAATGAAAAAAATGTACATACACGGTTTATCAATTCAGTTTGACATATAAAAATTTTTATTTATTCATAAATAACAACGCAAAAACGTAGGATAAAATTCCAAAAAGCGTGTACAAGTTTTAAAGCTAAAATTTTGACGCTAAGAACGTTTATGTATGTTTAATAGATCTACCGGGTAAACGGTTCACTTCTGTAAAAAGAGTTTTAGAGGATTTTATCGTACTGCTAAATACTATTTCTACATAAAATTTCAGCTCGAAAACTCGTACACGATTTTCGAAATTGTACCCAAAACTTATAGTAAAAATTATAATACTATTTTCTTATTCGTTAAGAAATTATTAAGTTGGTGAGCGACATCATGCATCGCGTATTTCCATGTCCAAGCTCTAGCTACTTCCTCGAACCTCTCACGATCGTTTATGTACATCTCACCTAGTTCCGGTTCCATGCAAACCTGACGAATTATTTAATGTTCAAACGTTAAATTATATTGAAAGAAAGAAACAATTTAATTAGAATTGAATGTATAAACGAGACATGTTTATCGTACCTGACAATAAGGATCGGTTAACAGACTCTGCACGCTGATGAGAACCTTGGGTATGGTCAGCGCTAACGACCAATTATGGTGTATTGAGTCTATTCCAACGTCACCATGGCGCGATACGTTCGGATGTAAGATCTTAGTTAGGAATCTTACAACTGGGGGCCTCATGGGATAACTGTAGGGTACCTGAAGGTACAGAAAGAAGAGACCACCTTCGTAAGGGCTACCAACTGGTCCAGTTATGGTTGCTTGCCAATGACAACACAGCGGGTCTAACGGTGTAGCCTCGATTCCTTCGGGCGGATCGCTTCTAAGACCTCTCAACTCGCCACGCAGTCTTATTCTTCTCCAAGAGCTTTCAGTCATTTGACGTGATCGTGACTGTACGCAAATTTGAGCTAAGCATGTTCTACAAGGTGCAGAAGAAGCCAATTGGTCATATACACTGTACCAGTTTTTAACGCAACCCAGAGGTCTGTATAATGGCCATCGAAGTCTCACTCGCTGCTGCCATTGAAGGAGGGTACCCTCTGTACATAATAAATTGTACCATCTCCTGCACACATTGGCTGCAGACCATAAGCTCACATCGTCAAGGTGAGAAAATACAGCCAGAAGAACTTCAGGGGGCAACCTCTCAACCAAACCAGAATCGTTTATTGGTTCGTGTTCAATATGCCTGTGGTTTGATAGAACTTCGATTCTCTCAGAGAGACTACGGGGTTGCGATGGTTCGCCAAAATTTCCTTCTGTTTCAAAGTTCCATGGAGCATCTCTGTATTGTTCCAAATTACCCAAGTTATTACTCGCTTGAGCTTGCGCATCTTCGATATGGCGTAATTCATTGAATAAATCTCTCTGATTATAAGGAGAATCTTGTCTAATGTTACCTTGGTTGTTGAAACAATTAATACCAGGTGGATTAAAAACTATATTCTGGTAGCTAAAATTATTATGAAGATGTGCACTTATGTTTCGATTTAGCAAATTGATATCTTCGTCTGGCACTGGTACATAAAATCGTTGAGATGTATTTGCATTTTGCAATACATGTGGCGAATTAAAATTGAAATTTTGAGGGGAGTTTTGTTGCTGTTGACTCGTTCTCCTTTCATGGTTATATTGCATATCAGTGGGTTCGTCATTTCCAGAATCTTCATCATCTGTTTTCTAAAATTTCCTGCTTAAGTAAATTTTAACTTTGGAAACCAAGAATGCAATAATCAACTTACTTCGCTGAGAATGGCGACCGCCATTGAACCGCTGTCATCGGGAAACAAGAATGCATGACAAGTAGAACAAACAGGTTCCTCAAAACATGGACCGTAATATCCGTTACAAATGTAACAGGACGATGTCTAAAAATCAATAAAATAACAAATCAGGGTTTTTCAGGTTAAGTAAACAAATACAAAAACATTACTTACCGAGAATTGAAACTCCGGACAAGGACAGCAATCATCTTCATCATCTTCGTATTCGTCTTCGAAATTTAAATTAACTTTACAATCGCCTATATCGCTCATTTTATCAACATTTTCAAATTGCTCACTGCTTATGATTTTATCACCTGCCATCTTCAACATGAGTTAGATCTTAAAATACCCGAGTCCAGATAAGTTTATTAACAAACTTAAAGGGTCAGATTAATAAATCAATTCCAAGAACTAATAAACTAACTAATCATTAGTTAAAAATGTAGTTTGCACTACTTGAATTGACAGGTAAATCCAAATGTCAAACTTAAAATGGGAGAAGTATGGACCAGTCTCCTCCGAGGTACTGACTCCTCTCCCTATGTACTCTATGTACTTTATGTAGGAGTACGATTCGACAGTACGATTTTCACTAATGTAAGTAATAAGTATATTCGCGTGTGTTACGTTAATGCGTTCCTTTGATTCTTTGATGTACGATCATGAAGTCGTGAACTATTACGCCAGGGGTGCCACTCGTCCTAATTTCAAAGCAGGCCGCCAACATTCTTGACGCTCGCGCATACGCAGTGATAAGACTCCATATTGAAAATTATGACGTCATGGTCGCCATTATGGGGATTAAGTTCGGTTGAATGGTTGAGTGGAAGTTTTCGTGCTGTTTTAATTATCTTTCTTAATCCTATTTCACTTATTAAACATATGACTTGAAAATCGTGAGTGTTTAAATTAATGTTTTCATCTTTAAAGTTCTCTTAGGTGAAAAATAAAATTTGTATAAAGCAAACAAGAACCGAACTAGGTACATTATTCGAATAGAATTTGCGCCATACCGGTACGCGGCTGATTTGAAATTTTACGAACTTTCTGAAAATGCAACAATCTGAGAATTTCCAGAGAAGATTATTATTTAATAGAGCTATTGAGCAGGTAATAAATCAAAAATATAGTATAAAATAATTATTTCAATTATTCACCATATGTAAATTACTGAAATATTACTGTAAAAAATTTATAACCCCAAAACTCTGCAATAGCTTCTCACATAGCATAATTTTTAGGAATTACAGCGTAATGAGAAAGATGTTAGAATATGCACTACTTACAAGAAGAACCATGAAAAAGTTATTCAGGCATTAGAAATTCTCCCAAATAAACTAACAGAAAATTGTATAGTGCCGATTGGTAATCGAGCATTTATGAAAGGGAGATTGACACACACTAATGAAATTTTAGCTTGTCTCGGAGATGGTTATTTTGCAAAATATAGTGCAAAGCAAGCTATTGCTCTTTGTAATCGCAGAATTAAACGTAAGTTTACCCAATAATGTATTTCATTTTCACCATTTTAACGGCATTAATTATTTCAGTAGCGGAAGATAAACTTAAGAAATTGAACAAGGAAAGAGACTTATTCGAAACACAACAACTATTACTTACACATTCTGACGCATTTGGAAATGAAGAGATACAAGAATATGAAGAACCTTGCACTGAAGAAGAGTGTGATAAATGGAAAAGTAAATTGATATTTATAAAACTAATATTCAGATATTTCAAAAATCTAATGAAATCTTCATTTTGTAGTTGAGCATAAACAACGTGTGGCAGCATATCATCAAAAATTGGCAGAGTTAAAGAAAAAACAAGAAACAACACCTCTAGAAACAAATATAAAAACTGAAAAAGATATTTTTGATATGTTGGATCGATTAGAATTAGAAGAAGAAATATTAGAACAATATGACAGGTATAAAATTGGTTCATTTTAATTTTTAATATATTATGTAAGTACATATTGAATAAATTGTCAGATTACAGGAAGAAGAAGGGGAAGATGACGAAGAAGATGAAGATGGCGAAGAAGATGAAGATGATGAAGATGAAGAAGACGAAGAGGTGACCAACAAAGAAATAATGGCAGAAATAGAAAAATTAAAGGCACTTCGAGTGCAAAACCTTGATTATAATAACACAACAAATGCAATATTTCCATATCATGACAGAGAAGATCAGCAAAAAGCGTTTTCTGCTAGATTGGAAGAAAACAGAGAGGCAGGTAATAAAAATTTTTCAGAATGTTTGAAAGTTTGATCGAATCCAGTGAGGTTGTTGGAATAAAAATCTTCTTTTTCATATAGAATCCAATATTTCTCACAATGATAATAACAAAAAACATGATGAGAATAAGATCGATATGGAGTTAAAAAAAACATCATCAATCGAATCTATCAGTGAAATTCCTGCATCATCGTCATCAGAAAACGATATTACGGTCACCACCGATCATAGAAAAATTCAACGAAGAGTTACTTTTTCTGAATTGACGGAAAATAAAAAGGAGGCCGATATAAATCAATTGAGTTGTTCAAATGAATCAGAAGAAGATATTGCGAAAATAGAATTTTCTCATTCAGCCGTTATTCCTGAAATTTCTGAGAATAATACAAATATAATAGAATCACCACGAGATATATATCGGTTATTCAATAAACCAAAGTCAATCTTGAAAAGATCATTGAATGATGTAATGAACTATAGAGAAATGGATTCTTGCTTAGAACTTGACGAAGAAGTAGAGCAAGAAGAAGAGCTAGTTATTAGTGTATTACCTAGAAATGTAAGTAAAAATTGACCAAATTTAGAATTTCAATCAAATTTTCGATAAATTCATTCACAAAGTTAATCGACAAAATTTATGATTTCAGGATGCTCAAGACGCTGTTAAAGAAATTGTCGAAGTGAGAGGTGCGTCGACTTCTACATCAGAGGTTGAAGAAACAGTTATTAAAAGTCGTCCTGTTAGCCGATTCAAAATCGAACGAAGTAAGAAAAATTAGATTTAATTATAATAAAATTTTTGACGAATAAAAATTATGAAAAAAAAAAAATAGATTTTCACGGCAACGTTTGTACACAATCCGTGCAATCCTATTCCATTCTATTCCACTCCTTATACGTAAGAAGATCGTATACGATTGTTGGAATCGGAAGATCGATTGTTGCGATTAGCCCCGCAGCAGTGGCACGGTTATCGTACACGGTAATTCACCGTTATTGCACGAGTTGTCACGTCGTAGACGATAAGCGCTGCCCTACCGAGACGCGTGCATTCTAGGATTCATGCTCTCATTACGCTTGGATCATTATGTTAATACGTCCGCGAGACACTATACAGGGCTGTGTAGAGCACCGCTCGACTCGCGTTAATGGAACGTTTGTCGAGTACGCGGACTATTTCACAGTTCGGAATCTCGAACCTATTAGTCGAATCGTTTATGTCATGTACGACTGATTTAGCATCGGATCGTCCTGGAATTATCAAACATTTCTCACAATTTTTAATTACAAAGAACCGAAACTTATTTTAGTTTCGGCAAGAGTAGATCTCCAATAATTCTCAACTCATAGCTAGAACAATAATAATACGCGTTCGATATTTTTTAATACGTATCTCGGTACGGATTCGATAGTCGAATAACTTTTAAAAAGTAGCGAAGAATCGAAAATACGAAGATACAGTGAGTTCGAGCGCGTTGGACATGCGCGCGCTCCTCACGCAAGGCCTGTGTGCCCTACGACGGGCTCAGTCAGTCGGCGCGTGCGAGCGCGACACGAGCGTCGTGACGTATGTGGATTTTATTTATTTAATAAAGATGCCGCGAGTTCGTCACTGATACACAAATAACAATATAAAAATAGAATATTTAAATGAATGTAACGACGCCTGAGCTGTACTCCGCTACAGCTCATGTTACATTTCGTTTCGCTCGTTACGAAACATGGAAAAAATGAGAAAAAAAACGAAGGAAAAAGATCCGAAAGAATTAGGATGATCTTTGGGATAACTAGTTGAAGGATAAATTCGTAGAAGAAGAGAAGAGGGGTGGAATATGACGAGATTTCGGTGGCTGGTGTGGCTGACTCTGGCGTGTATAGTATCACGTGTGGCACTTCAAAGCGAAGATGACGCGGGCCAGGTGGCCATCCGTCATCGTCAGTCAATGCCAAAACGATTGTCCACTGGCGAACAGCATCGGCTCGTCGGAGCGATCAGACACGGACGTTCGAGGGCCCATCGAACATATCGTTCGTCGTCGCGGCTCGTGCTCGGTATCAATGACGTCCTTGTCACCACCGACTCGATCGAGAGCAGCACGGAAATGAGCTCGGAAGCCACCGAGCCGTCCGATGACGAAGTCGAGGAATACCAAATTTACGCGGAACCGGTCAACTCGAGCGTCATGACGATCGCGGCGGAGCGGGAGAATTACAACTTTCAAGAACCCGGCAAGGTTGATATCGTCACGAGATTCCTGAGGATAATCGAGAATCAACATTTGCTGGGCGACAATTGCACCGCCGGTACCGATCTCAATCTCGGCGAGGGGGTCGTGGATCAGTACGCGCAGGAGAGATTCCGTCTCGAGGCGGAACTGGCCGTGAATTGGGCGAATCATCTCACCAGGATGTGGAAGTACGCGCCCGAAGTAATGACGTCCTCCGAGTTTCTATTACACGCGAGTGTCCTATCGATGGTGGAGTTCGACGAAGATATATTTGCCGCTGGAAATTGCTACGATAAGCTGCAATATAAGGATCGCTGGTTATACTGCCCGTTCGCGCATCGACTACCGGGCCAGGACGGTGTGCTCGTGAAGGACTTATCCGTCGAGTACAAGTATCTGAGCAACAGCAGTGAATGGTTCTACATAGCTAGAAAGAACGCCGAGCGCGTTATCGCCAGCAACAGTCAATTTAGCCGAGGTGGGTTTTCGAGGCTCCGGTTTAGCCAGGATAACGACCCAAATTCCTTGCGATGGCTCCTGCAATAAAATGCAGAGAGACTGTTTTTCCTCGTATGGAAAAAATTTGAAAATTAATCTACGCGACTCGAGCCTCGTTTATTTTCACCGCTCGATCGGATCTCAATCTAGTCGTCCCGAGTGATCTTTTTTCGTGCCAGGACGGGAGTCGAGCCGTGCGTTGATCGTTACTACTCGTTCAGTAGTCGAAACTAATAACGACAGCCGATCTATCTGACGAACCGTGCCAATTTATACGTACATCTTTTTTCTCATTAATAATTCATACCCGTTCATGTTCTTAAGTGGAGGACCTCGATCCTTCTCGCATGACATACCACTTCGCGTTTCACCTTCTCTCCACCTTCCCCTCATCATCCTCTCATATTCATGAGAAAAGTTTAACTATATTTTCCCCGAGCGTGTAACTTTCGTCGGGAGAAAACCGTCCCGTTCGACGAATCGCATTTCCACTTGCTCTCCTCTTTCTGTTGCGTATTATCGCTTTGCCACGAGTCGACTAATTGGGACCATTAATAACTATTCGCTCGCGATCGATTGATCCTATTTACTTTGTTGTGTAATTCATGGAATGTTATTACCGAGCGAACGCGCGGTAGAAAATTATCGTGCGTTATTCGATGGGACAAACGTTCCCCTTTATTTTGCCAAAACACATTTGCTCGCTCTGATCCACACTAATACAAGAGAACGATCGATTTTCTATGACCGGTCGTAGCGATCTTATTGGGTTATGGTACCAAAATATACTTGTACGAAATGTCAACTCGAGCTGTACCGCCCGTTATATCTCGCGAGACGTAACTTTCGCGATTTTTCATTCAATTCTCCTCTGCGAGTACTTTCAACTACCGAACTGCGAAAATTTTTATCTCGCTCCGAGGGCGATTTTTTTCTCTTCTTCGTTTTTTAATTTTTATTATACTATATACGTGCGGGAATGTTATTCGCGTGAATTATTGAACGCGCCAATGCGAGAATCCCCTAATGCTAAATAGCAATTGAATATTAATACGCGAATCTTTCTCTCCTTACTTCTTTTTACGAATTGTTAAAAACACCCCTTTCTTCCTCGCACTTATTCAAGAATCGATTGAATTCTCCTTCATGATATTTCCTTTTCTTTTTATTCGCATTTCTAGAGCGTTGGTTTGCGTGCGATTGGAAAAGTTCCCTCGATCTTGGAATATATGTACATACATATATATATATATATATATATTCCTATTTCACTAGACGCGCACATTGCATCGTTATACAAAAGCGAGAGCCGAGTCGGATTTTAATAGAGAGAGTACGCGCTCAAGAGATTATCTATTCCTCCACTTCGCTAAAACTCGCATCTCGCGCACTTCACTGTATGGGCAAAATTGAATAATCGTGAATCCCTAAACCAACAAAACTAACAAAAGAAAGCAGTAGATCAAATTATTGAAAAATAAATAAGCGTAGAGCATCCATTCATCTAAAAATTTCTTTAAACTTAAAAACGCAAACAAATTTGTTAAACCTCGCGAATAATTTTTAGATAAAATGTAGGGACACAAAACTGTCCTCTGAAATTAAAATTAACACGGCGTTAACGCTAGATTTACCGAAGCGGTTGTTTAACTTTTTTTTACTTTAAATTATAAAACTAAAATCGTTGTTTGTGAACAATTATTTACGCATGAAATTATAATTTTTTTACTGCAGAATAAACAATTATTTAAAAACCGATAAATAAAAATACATAAAGTGTCGGTAGATTTAATATTAAATGGATATCGTGAGATTTATTTAAACTAGAAATTTCAATGATAAATCGAAAAGGAGTGAGGGATATGAGAAGAAAGGGCGTTATTAAAGAGCAAAAATTATGACCCGTGAGTGTGGTGGTGATAAGAACAGCGAAGAACAAACTGGGGTAGATGGTTAGGGTTGATCAAGATCATCGCGTGTCGGAAGGCAGAGGTATTTACCAAGACAGTTTCTCAGTTGATCGAGTAATAGATCTCGTTTGGCAGGTGCTTTCGTCAATTGAAAATGAATACGTAAAAAAAATGATCGAGGTGCGAACCATTTCTAATAAAATGGGGATCAGATTATTTTCATATTCAGATTAATTCCCACTTTTCCATATTCTCTAACAATCCTGGACAATATTTCAAATCTACCGCTGAAGATTTGAAATGAAATTCGTATATTTTATGAATCAGTGACGCTGCAATTTTTTGCGGATAAGGATTAAAAATGTCAGAGGATTGTAAATGCATGGAAAATAGCGCTTTAACGGCAATACTCGTTATCTCAGATGAAAGATTTTTAGCTCCTCTTTTTCAAACGTTGAAAAGTCATCAATCGCGCAGATGCGAGCATGAAATTCCAGGTCGGGAGTAGCGAGCGAAAAAGAGCTACGTTTATTGGCGTCTAATGACAGCTCGTAATCGATTCGAATCGAAAAGA
>NCVS01000430.1:0-27013 GCA_003055095.1 Goniozus legneri | reverse complement strand
ACCAAGATTGAAAATTAATGGCCTCGATTTACTCTGCGGGATCTTTCTACGTGACGGAAGGTGACTATGTAGGTGAACGATTGGCGGGGTGAGTTCCGTGCGTCGTACGGGAGTTACAAAATCGCTTGTATATCGATCAGCGTTTCGCGGAATGTCGCTCAATACTTACATTCTGCCATTTTACGATTCTCATTCGAACGTTGCGCGAGAGGAGTCAAATCCACCGTTTCCCATTCTTTCTCTCCTCGCTTTCATTCATTGATTGGCTGAATATTACCCGGGCGATAAATTCTCAGCCGTTCGATTATCTTATAAGTGTATGCGAGGGGGAAGGGAGGGGGGGGGGTGAAAAATAGGGAGACAGATATACATATATCGCGCGTTAGCGTTATAAGCGCGTCAAGCGGGGCGTAAAATGGAAGAAAATAAAAAGACCCGCGATCCACATGACGCTTTGGAATTCTGTTAACGCACACTACGTGTTTCTTTTCTCTCCTTTTTCTTTTGTTTTTATTTATTCGCACTGTCGCCGTTCAAACTCGCGTATTTCTACAACATCTCGCTATTGCACTGGGAAAAAACGTTTCTCGTCGTATGAAAATATTACGTGGATACACATATATCGGGACCGATACTAAAATTCGTGGAAAACAGCAATTGTTATTTGATTTATTCAGAGTCGAAAAAATGAGGGACACGAAGAGAATTTTTTGAATCAGTGTATACTTTTTGTTTTTTTCCGGGCTGAAATGAATCACGGTATATGCACACTCGTGCACACGTGTTTGTACATTTCTAGAGGGAGAGGTAGAAAAATTGCGAAAAATACAGGATCCTGCCACATTGTTTTGTCATCATTGTTTCCCTCTCGGCCTCTCCCTGGTTTTAACTTTTTTATTTCAGTTTTGTAATTCGACGAGTGTCATGAAACATAACTATAGAAAAGTCACTAAGACGTTCATACCCTCTCTTTGTCTTTCCGTTCGCGGCAAATGGAGGAAGTTACTTTTATTGGTCCAATTTTCGTTATAAATTACGCCTGTCATCGGGAATAAAGGGCAGTTAGAAATATCGAAATATAGTATTGGCGAAGGAGTTGAATTACACAATACAGACCATGCAAGAGCAATGAACGATATTCTCATTCGGTAGCCAGCGAAATGTGTATCGTTCAAAAATAATGAATAATTTCTTCATCGGGAAAATATCGGTTTAAAAGATTATCGATTGACGGCAACGGCCGTGAAAAAAAGATTAAGGATTAGGAAGAGAACACGGATGATTTTTAATGCTCGTTCAGGAGGGATATTGGGTTAGAAAAATAAACGACGAGTGCGAACTTGGCCGCAGATTAATGATTCCGCTAGTCTCCTTCTATCTTTTTTCCCCATCCTATCGTCCACGAGTGGTTACCCAATGAAATCGATACGTCAATAGCGCTCAAAGCGCGCGTGGTGTGCGACAAAGATGAGAGGAGGCAAAAAAAGATGAGTGTACGGATAAGGGTATATAAGTATAAGAGGAGAAGATGAAAAATCGATAAGAATCACTTCTTCGCGTAGTTAAAACTTCGCCCAGGGTTATTAATAGATCGCGAAATCTTCTCGTTCTCGTGATTGACCAAAAAAACTTTTCCCTCCCTCTCGATTGTAACGCCGAAACGTTGAAATGTCAAAAATGAGAGATCCGATTATCACGAGTCAGCATACCGTTTAAAGTTTTCTTTCGTTTGCTTATCGTTAAGCATGTACGTTCATTTACATTGCACCACGCGTGCAATTAGAGTTAGCAAATTGGCGTATTGCGTGTGGAATTCCCGTGCTGGAATGGCAAATTAATCGGCGCAAAAAAAGGGATTCACGAACGACGAAACTCGTCAACGAACGGAACACGTGAATTATTTCGAACAGGTAATTGGGATATTTCGCGTGAGATAGGGAACGGCGATGTTCGACGATTTGTCACTCGGATTCGATTCTCCGCGTATATGAACATTTCGTGGGATTCCCCTGTGTATGGATGGAAAACGAATGGCTTTTTGGCTATTCATGCCCCACTGATTTTTGTCTTTCGCCCAACCGAAATTGCGTAAACGAGATTTGTGTTTTTATGTACATCGCACCATACATCGTAGGCCGGGTTCTCGATGAATGTACTATACAAACCTAGTGACATAATAGCCTTGCTACATAGAAGAAAAATAATGCCAAAAGAGAATCTAAAAAATGAATGAAAGTAGTTTAATTGAATATTTTTGACGGAATAATCGAATATTTTCACCGAAATGAAAAATATTCAATCCAACGCGAAACTTAGAATTCAAATAGCAAGAAAAAATATCGACAGATGTTTAATAAGAAAAAACAAGTTACGAGAATTTTCAGAATTTTATGTAAAAAGCGGTATGAACAAATATTCGGTGCACCGTGATGCATAATACACAACGATACGCTCGCGGGGGAAAAAAAAATCACTTGAAATTTTTTCCCGAGCGATTGACGGAGCGGCACGATGCACATTATTGCACGGCTGTGTAGTCGCCGTCGAATATTAAACTTGTTGCGATAAGCGTTAATGGCGTTATTACCGGTCCATATAGTGGAATCGTGAAGCTTGAGAGGTTGGGAGTGGGCGCGCGCGCGAGAGCGAGAGAGAGAGAGAGAGTTAAACGCTAAATGTTTGATTGCGCCCGCCGGCACTTACTTGTTGTGTGCTGTTTACACACATACGTAAACCCAAGTCGCGCGATAATTACTTTACGCCTTCGTGTGCGACTTGGCAGGGTGAGGGGAAGTGGGTGGGGGTGTACAGGTACCTTGCGTGCAAACTTTCTTCTGACGTTATATGAGCGTTTAAACGATCGGTCAAGGCCAATTCACTTTTTCTGTCTCACCGTACCCCCTTTTCTCCCGCACGCAGCCAATCGAACGCTATAGAATCGCGAAAAATCGCAACTAAATCATAATATAAAATCTGTCAGATCGGGAAGATGGGGGAAACGAGGAGCGCGGAAAAAATGAATTCGCGAGCGGTATCGAGGATAGACGACGCAATAGAGAGATTCGCCAACGCGGAAAGCATCATCAATCACTGGGAAAATTTTCAAGCCCCGACCAGCATCCAACTCTACATAGCTTTTGTTTTTATTTTCATCCCTCATTTTTGTTTCGCGTCCAATATCACTCGTAGGAATTCGACCGCTAAATCAACAACTGAGAATGAAATCCAATTGGGTTTTTCGAACAAATGCATTCGCGACCGATCTGTCAAGTGTTTAAAGCGAGAGAGAGAGAGAGAGAGAGAGAGAGAGAGAGAGAGAGAAGGATCTCGCGGGCTGAAAATGGTGATTTACTACCGTCGATATTGGTCATATACAGCACGGTAGATAATCGTCAAAGGGATCCGCGGGGATGTTAATAATCTCCTTGCATTTTCAGTACATTAATAACTCCGTAATTAACTCTTCCTTTTAATCCCCTTTTTTATCATTCCCTTACGAAGTAAAAATGTTCTCTCGAATTTAACGACAAAAAAAAAGAAAAAAAATCGAAAGTAAATAGAAAAGTAGGATTAAAGGAAAGGAAAAAAGAGAAGATGTTTAAAAAGAAAAGGGCAAACTTTCCTGACCACTTTGCTAAAAATGGAAAAACGAATGTTTTCGAACGAGTCTTCTGAGACTATAACTCCTCCTTTTATTTTTTCATCCCTCAAGATCAATTCCTTTCAATATATATATATATATATATATATATATATATATAAATCTGTCTGCCTGTATAAAAACGCAGACACGAAACGCTAACATCGTCGACCACAAAACCCTACTGGGTTAAGAGAGATGTAAAAGGAGTTGGAAAAACAGAGTCGCCTGTTCTCGGTAGGAGAGGAAAAGCAGGTTTATCGAACTATTTATCGCTCGATTTTCAGCGCAGAAGAGATGCGTCGGTATACATATAGTAATACCTCAACGCGGCGAAGAAAATAGAGTTTTCAGTATGAAAAAGTGAACCGAAAATTAAGTCAAGATTGGATCGCGTAATTATTTTGACCTCTCTAGGAGGAAAATATAATCTAATGATATAAATAGAGTACTTTATAGTTAAAATGTAAAGTGGCAGTTTTACTTTGCGCAGTCCGAAGTACTCGTTTCTAGACTGACTTCGCTACATGGATTGGGGGCTGAAGATTCGAGCTACGAGCTTACGCGTCCGTTATCATCATACGGAAAAAGGCAACGGTTTCGTCTTCGTTTCTTTCGTAATAAGGTCTGAATTATGAAAAAAAACCTTTCTCTTCGTCTCTTCATTCCTCTCTATCCCCTTCTCTCAAGATATCGATACGCTCTCGAATTTATTTCGGTTCCCAATTTTTCGACGAGGATCCTTTACCCGGACTCTCGTCAAACGGAAAATCCGAGCGATATCCTCGAATACTCGCTACATTAATACTAATGAGCTCGCAGTAATCTAATATAAGATTCGCCTTAATAAGATTCTAACGTACCTACTTTTCTAACTGGCCGAAAAAAAATGAGAGCGCTTAAGATAATTACAAAATGAATGGATAATCTAGTAAGCCGAGTTATTTCCGAGTTAATTTTTTAACTGTTCGGTAAGTTCGTTCTGGAAAAATTTCAACTAGCGTGCCAGTAAAGTATACCCATTTGTTCATTCATTCGATCCTTACGCTTTACGTCGAGCCGGGCTATATCTCACTAGAGCGAGGTTTTCCAAAAGTTGGGAGGTCGCGTTGCCAAAATACGAAACGAGGGGGACCAGTCCACCGATTCCGGGCCGGTGCGACAGCTGAGGCTCCAAATAGCCTCGCAAAACTTCCCGGAGAGTCCAGTGCGAGTACACACGCGTTCGCGGAAGTTTATTCCAGTTACGAGAATATTCCGCAAACTTGCTCTCACCCTTTCCCCTCTCTCTTCCTCGTTCAGTTTTTACAGGTCAAGTTATTTCGCTCTTAGTTCTCTCTCTCTCACTCTCTTTCTATTTCACGCGAAGTTTTATTGGGTAGAACTTCGAAGGGTGAATCTCGGAACGCTCGTTAACACGTCATGTGCCGATCAATCGCGCCCCTCACCCCCATCTCTCTGACTCTCTCTCTCTCTCTCTCTCTCTCTCTCTCTCTCTCTCTCGCTCTCTCTGCTAGATGTCAAATCGACGTTTCTATTTTCGGGCATATGCGATAAAATGTCTTCTATCTATCTCCCTTATTCCGGACGCATTGTGCTCTGAAAGCGCAATATAAATTCCGTCGAACAAAAATTTTCATATTACAAGGGTGGACAATGTTCTCCGAAATATCACCGTTATATAATCTATTCCCCACCTACTGCGTGTACCCCATCCTTGTTATATAATGGAAACGCGTTAGTCACGAGTATTATGTTCATTTGGCGGGAAAATGGCGTGAAATCGCCGTCTCTGTCTCTCGCACTGGCGCAGCACAAATATTTACCCTCTCTCTCTTTATCTTGCACGCTACGCTCTCTCGTACGTGTGTAGTATACGACGAGTAAATAGAATTTGCAAAAGGGGAAGGGATTTAGCAGGCATGCTTTGACCGATAACTACGGTGGCTCTCGCTTTGTAGCTATTTCGCACTGGTTCCGAAACAATTTTGGCGCTTGTATCAAATTAGCGTCTCTAATGTCCACATGGGAGTCCTCGATTTCGATTGAAATCGAACCAGTCAGATTATATATAATATACAGCAATATGTAACACTCGAAAACAAATCAAACAGTGACAGAAAATGAAGAAAGCAGGTGGCAGGGGGTAAAGAGGAATGGACTTTTGTTTGAGTTACGAGAGAAAGGATATGAGTGGATGAAATATAGAGATGTGTGTGTATAATATTAGCTACTTTTTTTTTTTTTTAAACTTTGAAAATTAAAAAATTAAAAAGATTAAAAAAGTTAAAAAAAAGATGAAAAATTAAAAAACTAATATATATTTACATTCAAATTATCTAACCCACAGTTTCTGGATTGCTCTCGTTGCCTAGAGCTCATAAAAATGCAAGTAATTAAAGGAAATAAGATTTCGAGATACTTTTTCGCAAGTCTCCGCGGGACCGAGGGCTATATGTAGAACCCCGCTAGTGATCCACAGTTTTTGCCAAATTTCTGCAAAAACGGGCACAGGCAACAAGAACAAGCCAGAAACCACAGAGTAGGTAATGTCTTTAAATTTTTTAACGTTTTTAACTTTTAAAATTTTTTTTTCATTTTTTAATTTTTTCTTACAATTTATAAGAGTTTTAGTTTTAAAAAACGAGAGGCGAACATTACATACGTGAGTGAGCGAAAGAGCTCAGGGGACTTATACGAGGACGAAATATACGTGAAACAGTAATGGACCCCAGACGACGACTCGGAAATTCTCCATCCCTATCTCTCCACCCCTTCTTCTTCTCACGCGCAAGCGCGATTTGGTACATTTATCTTTGAACAATCAAGATACGTGCAATTCTCCCTCGCTCTAACCCTCTCAAGTTGGCTCAACCTTTATATACAAGGTACTCTATTTTAAACTGTCCAATCGAATAGAATGAAAACTAGTATATCCTAATTCGGAGATTCATTGAACGCGAATAGTGGAGATCGTTGTGTTTTTCACCTATCAATTTTGATTTGAAATATCGATACAGGGATCAAATTCGATGGCGTGTCAAATATAAACGAAACTTTGTTCAAATAGAACACCCGTTTGCGAGTACAGAGATATTTTATTCTCTCTTCTCGCCGTTTTACGGCTCCACTCCATTGACCATCTCACCTGGATAAAATGTCGTTCGAAATATTTTTTCCCGTCCTGTTTGAAGAGAGAAAACTCGATATTGGAATGGCATATGTATACAAATTACAGGCGGAAGCACGCTCGAGATGTTTGACTCGCGTGTTTCGATAATTTTATACTCTTCCAGTTTCAGGCTCCAACCGTGCGGAAGTGACGAACGGCTGCTAACTCAAGCGCTTCGTCGCGTTTTAATTACGCCATTTTCTTTGACGTTTAGCGCGGCACGCGCTCCGAAAAGTGGGTTGCTTACGGCAGCGCGAAATATCGCGAAATATATGACACATACATATAATACCGTCGTGACGAAACTCGAATTAAATTAAAAACGTTAATGTAACTCGCTCCAAACCGAGTTCGCTTGGCTTTTTAATAGAAAAAAAAAATATTTCGCGCGATTATTATGTCTTGGTGGATGCGGTTTTGCCTCTTTTTCGCTGCACTAACGATTTCAATTAAAAAGTTTGTACGCTATTTGTTCTACAACGCGAAAGTTAATTACCCAGAACTACGGATTTAGTTTGAAATTTCGCAATATTTCATGTTCAATTTCACCCCTTACGAGCGTCAACTATTACGAGAATATTTTATTGCTCGCGAGTGCACGCATCGCCGAGCTCGATAAATCACATATCGCGCGCATCAGGTGGCCAAGGTGAACGTTTTACGATCCACCACTTGGTTGATCTTAAAAATTGTCGACGGGGCGAGGAGCGAGCAAAAAGAGTTTCGTGAACGATAAAGGCAAAGTAATGGCCAAAGCATTGCCGTGGAGCGAGATAGGTGCAAGTTTTCGCGCGTGCCGTGCCGGGGCTCTTCGCGTTTGTTTTTTGTCAACCGCAGAGTGGAGTGGCTCTCGAATTTTGCTTATTCCTCTGTGAAATACCGCCTTTGCCGAGAATCGTTTAGGATTTATAATCGATTCGAGTGTTATCGGATATTATTCATAAAATTGAAATACGAATGCTCTCGCTACGATTTTATTTCATTTTTCGCAAAGTTACGACTTAATAGCTCGCAAAACTGTTCTCTTGAAAGCTATAATAAATCCAAGTTTAGAAGATGAAGAAAAATTTGCAGAAGCGATCGTCGAGATCGATTGGTGGGAGTAATCGATACTGCCGTAACTAGACGTTTCTTTACCCTTCTGCGATTCCACGGCATCCCCAGCCTACTCTACGGCAAACTTACCTAGGGCAAATTTCGTGAGCTTACGCTTCGCGATATTGAGTTCCCATCTTCGAGTTGAAGCGCCGCGGGTATATACCCAACTCTATGTACAACTAGGCGTCGCTCTTTTGCCCACTCGCTCGTTCTATAGTCCCGGTATCGATGTCAAGCAAGTGACTACGTGCCTATAAATATGTCACATGTATACTCACTTCAATGCGTCTCACATTTTCTCGCTCTCTTACTCCTTCTCCCGATTCGTCGATATTTGTGCTATTGTAATCCCGCTCTACGCTGCCGTATAAATTTAACGATTAAGTTGTCCAAAATGACAAGAGTTATATATATCTCTGTGAAATGCAACATTTTCTCTGTCTCTCTCTCTCACTCTCGTTCTAACGCCAAAATATAATTCACCGACGAACGTTGGTATTACCGCCGACGGGTTTTGACGTCGATATAACCGATTTATCTCGCATCCGTGCGCGATCGAGCCTACTGATTTTGTTTACTCGCGTTAAATTCATTCCTATATATTCCCCACCGTTATTCCCCATTGTTCTCATTTTAATATATTTCATCGAAAATTCGAAGTATGAAAAATGACGTAATATATTTTAGGCGTGTAATCGCTTTATTCGTTAACCCTCAGCCTCTCATCTAACTTGTCGTAATTGAACTTGATGGACGGAGTGACGGACATAGTACACCGTACGGAATTTCGCGAAGAATCTTCTGACGAGCTCAAATGAGAGTTCACGAAGTTGTAGTTACGAGCGAAAGAGAGTATGAGAGAGAGAGAGAGAGAGAGAGAGAGAGAGAAGTTGGATTTCCTAAATGAGAAAAAAATATTCGACGAAGAATCGATTACCGTGCCCTCCCGTTTCTATAGAAATTTTACTCGTATTGGAAACTCGGGATTAGTCGACCTCCTCCACCCTCCATTCATATTTTTTATTCTCTCTCATACATACGTATATATATGGAACGTGCTGTGGAACGACCCATTCGTACGAAAGATCGCATAATTTTTAATAGGAGAGAGCGAGGGAATCACGATCGCGGGGTAATTACGAATATTGTTTTCAAGATTTATGAGAAAGAGATGGCTGTTTAATTCTCATGGCACTTAATGCCTGCTACGGTAACTAGAGTTCGACCTGCCTATAGCGAGGTGTGAAAACCCATTATTCGAAAAATGTTGAAGCTCGATTTATCTATTTATCTTATTTAAACGTTTACATATTCGAACATTTGCATCTGGGTCATGACTCAAATACCTACAGTGAAATTTATACTAATTGAAAAAAAATACGATCATTCTGAGTTTCTATAGACCTTCTATATAAATTTTTAGCCTCCTTTTACCGTTACGTGTATATACTTGCAGTCGACGAGTGCCCGTGACGCGCGACTGATGGATGAATTTCTCTTATATGTGAACGATAATGGTTCGAATTACGAAGAAATTCTTTAGCGGAAAAAGGAGTAGGAAGTCAATATTAACTAATTGAAAAGTCAATATTATTTTACCAAGCGGAAATATGAATCGAGTTTCATTATATTTCAAATGCCAGGAACGAAATTTTGACTATACACACTCTTCCCTTTTCGTTATTAAGGAAAATATGGTGTGTTGTTTCATTGAATGACCGAACTTTATAATTTATTTTACCGTTTATAATTTGTATAATTTAAACATGAAAGTAGCTTGTATGTATTATTGTTGCAGACAGATAATGAAACCTTTTTAATTATTGAGATATTTAGGTTTGAAAAATATAAATACGAATATGAATTTCCTTTTAACGAGTCTATTAAAACAATTCAGCGTAAAATAATATGATAATTGATATTCTTCGTTCGTCAATCTGCTAACTGCTTATTTTATAAAAAAAAAAGTATAAAACGAAAAGACGAGGTTGGAGGCGAAATATTTCAATGATTTTCATTTGATTGCCGGGGTGGCTATAACGCGAAATGCGCAGATGCCTTAAACGAGAGGAACTTTTGGCTCGGTTGCTTCGAAAAAAAAAGATGTCATCGTTTCTCTCGTTCTCTCTCATTCTCGCTCTCTCGAAAGCAAGAAAAAAATTCGTCCTCGACAGTAACATTCAGAGGGAGTGACGAGGTGAGCGAGAATAACGAGGTCGAACCTGGTTATTCCGCCACAACTGCTTCGTACCTGTCATCCTAATTTCCTCCCTTGCTATACACGTTTTTTCTCCCACGTGCTCTGTAACATGGCGTTCCTGGAACTGCGAGAAAATCCCCCACTGATGGATTATATGCAGATGCGAAATTTTCATAAATGGTGAAACCGAGAGGGATAATTTCTCGCAATATGCAGAAAAATGATTAAAATGTAAATGCTCTATAGGCGGAGGGAGATAGAAAAGAGCGAGGTTGCGACGGAGGGAGAGAGAGAGAGAGAGAGAAAATATGGTCTTTCGTGGCTTTATGGAGTGCATTTACCGTTCTCGCGGGGATCGATATTATCGTAATGTCGGATTCGTAGAATACCGCGCGGTTGTAAAGGATGACGATAGGGGTCGTGATTCGCGATGGAGTGGATGGAGATGAAGAAATGGTGGTGCGGCTGGAAAGTACGATAACGCAAGTCGCTTAAAACTGCATTGGCTGAATAATAAAGAAGGGGGAAAAAGAGGAATGCGAAGTGAATGCAGTAGTGTCTTGGTCACATTCCCTCCACCGCGCCAGTTTCGTACTTTTTTCTCTCTCATCCCATTGTTCTGCACTTCGCGCGCGTTGCTCACTCCTTATTCTTCTCTCTCTCTCTTTTCGTCTATCTTGCCCGTTCGCTACGTGACATCTGCTCAAAAGGCAAAAGTGGCTCGACTCTAACCGAGGCTTCTGCTCCCAAAATTCGTCCCACCCCCCAGTCACTCCTCCCTCCGCTGCTCCTTTGCACTCTAATTTTAGTTCTGAATTCAATTTCTTCACAACAAATTTTATCCGAATGCAGCTTTTTTGCAATTTCAAATTTATCGCTCGCGCCAGAGAAACTTTTACAGTGGAGAAAAAACTCATTGTCCTCCGTTACATCGGAAGGAGAAGTTTGCGAAAGGGTTCGGGGTGGTAAAAATTTAACCTCGTGGATAACCAATTAAAAGTGGGTTCACCCGGGGATCTCGACGGAGGAGCAAAAAATTCGTAATTAAGGATTTTCAGAAAGAAAAGGCTCGGTGGGTCCAAGGAGAGGTGTTTTCGGAACGCGCGCAAATATTAGTCAACTTTCCATGCAATTTTCGAACTCATCGTATGCGCACTTGTTTTTTATTACCGTTCTCTACCAACGATTATACTCCCTGAGTAAATTTTTTTCGTCACTTGCAATAGAGATAAGGCGAGCCGTTGGAATTTTGATTTTCGCGAACGATAAAGATGTAAAAAGGTTGGAATACGCGCACAAAAATTAAAGAGAAGCAAGATACGAAAAAAACATTACGAACTTGGAATTTCACGAGTAACGCTAGTCTGCTTATGAAACGAAAAAGGAGAAGAGAGTCTCGAGACGAATTTCGTATAAAACGACGCAACCGTTTAAACGATATACCGGGACCGTAAAAAAAGAGACGACCGGGGAAAAATGAAAAAAAAAGCGAAGTCGAGACCAAATTTTCCTCATCGTGGTTCCTTTTTGCACTAGGGGTATCTGTAAGGAAATTTCATGCATGGTAGCGAAAAGGAGAGAGAAAGATAGAGAGAGAGAGAGAGAGAGAGAGAGAGAGAGAAAATGCGTTCTAGTTGATAGTAGACAAAGTTAACAAAGATTTCAGCGAGATTTCTCAAAGAGCTCGAGAAAGAAAAAGGAGGAGTAAAATCATTTCGTTCGTGCGGTAAAAGGAAAAGTGAGAGAACTCGAGGGATGGAGAGGGATGAAAGGAGGCGGAAAATTTATATCACTCGTTCCTTCTCTTTTCTCGCAGGCTTCCACACGTACACGCATAATGACAGCACTCATACCGAGCGCGAAGACGACGAGATATTGACAGTGAGATACGCGGACGGCAGGTGGTCCAAGCCCTATTACGACTGCGGTGGCGGTAACATATGGATGCTCACCTACACGGTACCGTTTTTCGGCTACGTCAACGACACCTACTTCTTCAAGTGAGTCTAATAACACTTCTAATAATAACGAACGCATGATCACAGTAATATTTTTATGCGCATGTCAGTTCCGAATCCGACGGTTAAATAATTCAATCACTAAAATTTTTAAGATCGTTCCCTCCGAATTGGGTTATCACAACTCAGTTTGAGTAATTTGAAATTTTCCCTTCAAAGTTGGAAGAAATTTTTCCGAGCGGAGATATCGAATTAATTAAAGTTCATTTTTCAATTAACTCGAGTATATTATCCTCGTTGGGAGGAACATCAGTGTCATTGGTATTGACACCCGCATCTTCCAGGATGTGCTTGAACGAAGTAGCGAAAACGCGGTTCGGTATACATAGACTTTTGGTGAATTAACGCCTGGGGCGATCGATCAAGCGTGCGAGCGGCAAGACTCGCGCGACCTCCTCCTCCGCGTTTCCACACAGCTCCACAGGTGTTCCAAGAATCACTATAGATACATCACACGCAACGAATGAGAGAGGAAAAGAGAAGTTTGTTCCTAATTCAATTCTCCAAGGTGAAGCATACGGGTGGACCACATGCCTGATTGCGTAACTCCGCAACTATTAAAGGAGGAAATCAGAGACTGGTTTTTTTTTATCTTTCTCGCGTTGCCCGGTTCTCGACAGTATTTACAATTAGAAAACGGCATACAATTAACAGAATTTTTTTATTTTGAAAAAAAAATTTTATTAACGAATATTTTAAAAAAGACGAGGAATACAAAAAATTTCAAAGTCCGATTCCAAACTGTACTCTAGTTACGTTTCTCTTCATCTTTCTATTTGGTGTATTATTGAGTCCAGAAATTTAATCTATCCCACTATCGGTCGGCATCTACCCTTCGAATCTTTTTGCTGACCTTCGGGACAGGGTCTGCTCGGTCCATCGATGATGTTAAAAATGTGAACTCCCGACTGATCCGAATCGATTGCCGGCTGCTCGGTCGAGCTGGACGTGCGGTCGACGCTCGGTGGACTAGCCTCGATCATGGTCAAAAGAATTGCCGCGAGAACAACGACTAAGATGGAAATTAACCTCATTCTACTCTCACGTCTTACTCGCGGAGGCTTGATAAATTCGATTTCACTCCCCAAGGGTTTCCTAATTGTCACAAAAAAGATAGCAAGTAGTAGAGAAAACGAAGTGGAAGAGATTAAGTTGATCACATTCGGAACTAAATTTATCGGAAAAAATTAAAACTTACCTTATTCCCCGAGTTTAGTTTTGATGTTTTTCCACGTACCAATTTCCCTCTTTGACCAGCGATAAAATAAAGGAGTGAGACAGATGGAGATAGGAGAGAGAATGAGTGTGTCAAATGGCGAGCGATATCTTGAGTTTTGCGTTTCTCGTTCGACAACAGTCGCAATATATAACAGCGTTAAACTCGTCAATGCCTACTACGCTGACAAATGACGCAATAAAATCTTATCATCGTAATGACACACGGTGACAACTCGTGTTTTACAAGCTGTTCGAAATTGCAATGTATACCACGTACGAAATGAAGAGCACTTACCTTTTGTTCAACGGGAAACAAGTTTTTTTTAAAAATACCTTTTAGTAGATATTTCGCAGTTATTAGAAACTGACAACAATTGGAACAAAATTTGGTAACATTTGCGCAGAAGCAATCTCAGCGATTTTTATCTCTATCTTTCTCTGTCTTTATTGTCCTTCGACTAGCCTCAATTGTAACACAATCGGCTCCCATTATTCACGCGCCAAATAATGAGCCCGCGACTGACAAGTCGAGAAACCCACTATTCGTAACATCCTCCTTATTCAAATACGAGAAAGAGAAGGAGAGCGAGCGAGAGAAAGAAAGAGAGAGAGAGAGAGGGCTCCTACGAGTATTAACGGTATCGCGCTCTCCGCTCATGCATATTGATGTTCTGATAATTAAAGGGGAGAGAGCGAGAATATGTAGACAGAGAAAGAAGAAAATAATATCACGGTGAATGAGAAAAACCTTCAGCTCGCGCGTTTATCTATCAAACTTTATTAAAAGAATAATACTATCACATCACAGTACGACGGAGAAGTTTAATTAAAAGAACTATTAATATAAAAAAACATCTGATTGATTCACCACTCGATCGAATGGGATAAATCTAGGCCCGATTAAATTCCTCTGGATGTGTGGTTGTTATCGATCGACTCGTTCGAGATAATCAGTCGTTTCAATTGAAAACTGGTCGTAATCTGCCCGATTGGTCTCGTCTGTAACGCTGGTGGGCATCTTGCCTTCGAGGCGCGTCTATTATATTCCTCTTGCCTCGCGATTTCGGCAAACTGCTAGTATCTACTTCGCCGTTGCTCGCATCGGTCTGTATGTCGCCGCCGAAAGAATCGGCTAGCTCCTCCTCCAGTGTTTTTTGTTCGGCCGACATCTGAGAACATACCATATAGATAATGCGAATTCTTCTTAATCAGTCTCAATTCACAGAATCTCACTCGTTACGTCGATTAGATAAGTCTAATAACTATCTACCTTTGTTTCGGCAACTGTCGGTACGTGGCTCGCGTACAGTACTCGCTGTGGTATTCCTGTTTAGGGTATGCGCACAGTATGGTAGCCCGAAGAGCACTGCTTTTGATGTTCCGTAGTGAACATTATTATACAGTTCCCCTTCTATCTCGCTCGCACATTTCTCAGAAAAGGGCAATAACCGATTCTAACGCGATAACCTTCGGATTAATTTCTCAACGTATCATTTTCCTAGCAAAATTTTTCTCCCAACGCGTTTTCGAGAGAACGAACGAGCCGTGAAGAATGACATTTCGCCGTGCATTGTTAGATGTTGGCGGGCTACGGAGCTCCAGCTCCCTCGTGGCAAAATAGACGAAGCAGCAAAAACGAGAGAAACAAAAAGAGATAGATTGAGTGAACGAGAGAGATACATAGATAGATAGAGAAAAAGAGACAGAGATATTAAGCAAGAAGGGAGAAGCTTGACCTCGATTTTTACGACGAAATTCCCGCGACAGCCTAGCAGCGAGATGGTTCTCCGACTATAAATCGGCTTGCGTGTAGTGGTACACGCCGGCCGGCAGAAGCCGGCGCTTCGTATTGTGTAAGTGTATATATATGGTGTCTCATTATGATAAAAATCACTCCGAACATTGAAACTCTCTTATAATTCGTAGACTTCGAAAATCTCTCCAAGGTCGGACACGAGGAAATCTATTTTGAGAAGCAAATTATTTCCTCTCGCGCGATTTTGGATTCCGAGAGGCCGATCGATTAAAATTGGACACCGCGTATACGTACATTTGTATGGGTTAGTTTGGTGTAGGGTAGAGCGTTAGATCTACGTGTATACCGCGCTAGATGGGAACGGTAGGTCGAGTGCGGTAGCATCCGCATAGTAGCGCGACGGCAAAGTCGTCCCGGTCCTGCTAGATAGCCCACGCTCGTGTTAGGTATACTAGAAACGAGATGCTCCGGGAGGTCGATTATCGAAACGGTTTATTGTTCGCGCGGTTTACAAGCGACTCGGAACTCTACCCCCTCCTCTCGTCCCTTAAGCAGTTAAATTCCGACGGCTTAAACGCGTTAAACGATGCGCTTCCGAATAAGTATGCACGATCTCTGCCTCTACCTCTCTCACTCTCGTTTTAATTCTATGCAGTAATCTACTCTTCGATTTAATGCACCGCACAATCGACCTATGCGAATTATCGAGCTCGTGAGAATAACTGACCTACATACCTATGGAAGATCAATTCGAAATATTTTCCGACATTAATATCTCTATCCATTCGGTAGATTACTTGATGTCTTACTCTCGAGCGAGTTTTTACTACCGAGATACTTTCAATTTTCGCAGTGAAAAAATTGCAGAAGTTTATCCGAGCGGTAAAAGTTTCCTTTTTTTTTTATTTGTCAGTTTCTTTTCTATACTCGATGTCTTTCTCTCGTGAGCTTCCGCCTTTTCGGTTTTACACTATCTCCCAATAAGGTTATAGTCGTGAAATGCGACTCGCGAGGAATGTTACGGGGGTAAAGTGCAGTGCTCGTTGCACAAAGACTCGGGGTGCTGTGCAATAATAACGACTTTCTCGTATATATGTGTCAGGGAAGCGGAAGTTTAAGGGAGAGAGAGCAAAAGTGAAAGAGAGGCGGAGCCATTAAGTCAGTAGTTGTAGGCAGCGGTAAACCCCTGTACGAGAACCTGTGTTCAACTTTTATACCTTCTCTCTCTCTCTCTCTCTCTCTTTCTCTCTCCTCTCTCGCTCGCTCTCCAAAAATGCATTATTCGCGCTTGCCCATTATCTCAATGACCGTGCGCTTAACGATTTTTTGACGAACACAGGCACGAAAGTAAATTCACACGCGATTGTAAATGGAAAATCATTGCGGGATTCGTCTCGAATTCTTTCGTGCGCCTATTCTATTTATACAGCCGCGAAAGTGAAACTATTAAACGCGATAAGCTAAACACGAGCGGGAGCACGAATTTTTCGTTATGAGAAGCAGTTCGGATAAATATACACACCTTAAAAAATTGAGGGTGTATGTTTACAGTGTATAACAGTTACAGTGTTTAAACAGTTATCATTTTTGGACAGCCTAAAAATGACAGAATCAATCAAGTCTGCATTTTAAAATTCAATTTCAATAATTTTCAGTCGAGATTCGGTCTTTTGATTTTCTCGAGGATTCGCGTAGGAAATCACGACTGGATGCGTCATTTTAATTAGCACGGGCCAATTCTTGTCTCGCGTGTATTTCGTACGCGTGCCGAGTTTGTACGTTCGCGCGTGGTAGGAAAGTTTCGCCTTCGACGAGAAACTCATCCCCTCTCTCTGGTAAAAGCAGCACTGCGGGGGTGAGGCCTCGATACGCGAATGTTGGCAACAAAGCCGAACCCCGCCATTTTACCCCTTCCGGCGCTCCTTCTAATGCGCGTAGTTTCGAGCTAATTAAATTACATCGTTAACGGCGCGACGTTCGGTCGGGACTAGTTCCCTCTACCTCGCTCATTCTCGCGCTACGGGGCAAGTCGAAAACAAGAAAAGTGGTCGAGACCGTTTTTGCACCCTATTACTGCCATTTTCCAACCCCTCCTCTCTGTTATACCCTCGGATATTCCACCGGGTCTCTCCTTCTCTCTCTCTCTCTCTCTCCCTCTCTCGCCTCCTACTTCTCCGTTCCACTTCTCGAGCCAGATTATCCGCAAATTGAAGTAAGAAAACTCGAATTTCCCGACGATATTCGGTTCACGCCACTCGACAATGCGAACGACCGACGATAGGGGTTGAGAGAAACAGAATGGACGAAAAGAGAAAGAAAATCGAATAGAATAATTTGAGACGCGATGAGACGAATGATATATTCCAACCGCGAATTCGCAATCCCCGCCACTCCTGTCGATAAATTATTTGCACGCAAGGAAGACGCAAATGGATACATTTTGGCTCGATATATTCGTAGGAAGGGGCAAAATCGATTTCGCTGCAGATTCTCGAGGAAAAAAGAGGGCTGTAGGGATTGAATCTAAGACGCGAGCGCGGGCCGTAGGCTGGAGATAAGAAATTTTTTCACGCTCCTTCTGCTCGCCCGTCGATGCTAGTCGACCGGAAATAAGTAAAGACCGTATCGCGGAAAAACGATGTTGTACTTGCCTCGTAGCCGGCAAATTTTTCCCTGCAACTTTCCCCAAATGTACATCAATTTTTCTTTCTCCTCTCTTTCTCGTATTCTCCGCAATTCTTTTCCTTCGATTCATTCGGTTAGCCGTCGTTAATTATTTTGGTCGGGAGCTCGATGCTCTTTCGAATAGCGATCAGCGAGGCTGGTGCAAGGGATGTGTTAATTTGCCACTTGGGGGCATCGGGATTTCTATCGTCCACTCTCGCCAAACCGCCAATCGATGCGAAATTTCGCCTACCGTTTCAACACACCCCAACAGCGATAATGGTGACACCGTGAGAACGAGAGCTGAAAAAATTCGCGGTTCGACAGGTCGCGTTATTCCACCCGCAAAATCCCAATTGTAATTAAACGCTCAAGGGATGATTCCTCTTTCTCGCGCTGTTGCATTACGCTGTCGATTCGTTGCGTACATGTTTAATTAATTTGCGGAATGTAAAATTTTCGAAAAATCCATTATCGCTTTGGAACAATCTGTGTTATATATTTACGCTGAGAGCTCGGTATATATATAAATACACTCGGTGAATATTTTTTCAGCGGCTAGAAAATGAAGAAAAATGATGCGAGAGAGGTAGAGAAAGAGGTGACGAAAAAGGTACTAGCAGAAGAGGGTGAGTGGATTTTCCCCGCTAGGAGTGACGCGATATTTTCCCTGAAATTAAATCCAATAAATTTCGATACAGGCTGACGGGGCGAGTGTACCGTACACACGCATCGTCACATCTTGTTCTTTGAAGAAGGGCCGAGTGCTATAACGATTTCCACGCCGACCATTAGAACTAACGTATTTTCTCTCTCTCTCTCTCTCTCGCTTTTTCTCTTACGCTAAACGAATCTCAAGCTCCTGTTATTAAAAGTAAGAAAAAGGAGAACGAACAAAGAACGAACGCAGGGGGACTTAATGATTCCGTTCCGCAAGGTCACGCATGGATACAACGTTAGCGAGGTTGAGAATAGGTCTTTGGTTTCTACTGCAGTCGTTGCTGATAAGAGTCCGCGAAAGTTCTCGCTTATCTTCGAAACTCTTACCTTTCATATTACCACGGGGTTATTCGCGTAAGTCGATAAAGCGAAATTTCTCGAAGCAGTTCGATTTCACGATGCCATAATTTTCTTTGCTCTCCGTTCGAGACATCGTTCTCTTTTTTTTCCTTCCTTTTTTCTGCCCCCTGTAGCGTTAATATTACATGAGTGAGCTCGGCCGGGTTGTGATAACAATGAGACGCTATTATGATATCAAAGTGATTAAGAGATAAAGACTGTATTTACTTCTACCAGAATTACCAAAATTTATAAAATTGAATATTTTTTTAAAAACCGATCTTTAATCGCTGATGTATCGACGAAGATTTCTCCATTTATGAGTCATAGATGGAAAAAATGTGTTTTATCAATAGTATGTATCATACAGTAATCAGTAACTTATAGAACAACGTGTATTGTAATGTTTATTAGTCGATTGTGGTTACATAAACTGCAGTACCATCCACTACGTTGGCTAGTAAAGATAACAATATAAAAAATTGTAGAGTAGCGAAAACAACAAAACTTGTTAATGAGTTTCGTTATTATGTCAAATACAAAATGTAGGGGAGACTGGGTACGATTGTAACATGGAACAATTGTAACAACATGCTTATTTATCTCCAAATTGTCACTTGCACCATAATAAATTTTTAGATATTCATGTTGTTACAATTGGTCCATGTTACAATCGTACCCAGTTTCCCCTACTTCCAAAATTGCAAGTTTGATGCAGTAAAATTTACAGCACATATTTTACCGTGTGAAGAATGGAAAAAGTTAGCTAGGAAAAGAAAAAGAGGTAAAGTGTGCGTGAGAATAAAGTGAAAAAAAAAGAAAAACAATTATAAAACCACAAATAACTTCTACTTTTATTCGTTTTAAACGTCCTTCCCCTGATTCTCGTGTTCGTTTTTCGTGGAGCCGTAATTCGCGGCGGACAGATCATTCGATACCAGGTGGTGGAAGAAAAGAAGAAGGTTTATTCCCGGGACTGGCGGGGAGGGCGAAAGCCGAATCTCTCTGGAGTTTTATATCGGCACGACAACTTCTCGTTAATGGACCGGCGTGAATAGGGTCGCGGAGATCGATCTCCTTTCTCGC
The DNA here is from genome assembly GCA_003055095.1 of Goniozus legneri. Taxonomy (NCBI): domain Eukaryota; kingdom Metazoa; phylum Arthropoda; class Insecta; order Hymenoptera; family Bethylidae; genus Goniozus; species Goniozus legneri. The sequence continues at coordinate 7,102 of NCVS01000430.1, read as the reverse complement.
TCTCAGGAGCGGTAATCAAGTTTTCTTCGTTCCTTCCTGTACCCGAAGAAAACTTGACTATATACCGGGATGTACCAGAATGGGACTCCTCGAAGTTGTAGAAAGATGGAGACTGGGCAACTTTCGGTGAATTGCATATGTTCAATGATGTATCGGAATTCAACTGATTTTCTGGAGGGTCGAGATAGTTACCTAGTAGAAACCGAGACTGATCTCTAACTTTGTCTCGGTATTTATAACGAAATCCATTCTACTAATTAATGTTTGTTGATCAATTATTCGTTTTCTCGTGTCAGAATTATTACGTAACCACGTGTTTCGTACGTTAAATTCGCTGTAGTGGAACAATACCTTAATTTTTTACTTGGATTGCCTGCTCTCAGGCGCTAAACCCATATAACTTCCACTTCTCGTGTTGGGTAAGCCGTATGAATTTGTCGGGAATATACAATCCCCGAAAGAATTATTGGAATACTTGGTGAGTGGCGAAAATTGGTCATTTTTAAACGGCTTTATATCACCGGTAAATCTCATTACGCGATATTCCGAGCCTCGTAGTTTCTTTATCACCATGCATACTCGTTACCCGTTCCAACGGTTAAGCAAAATTCATTGAATTCGAGCTCTTCGTATTTTCTTAACAACGGACCTTAAAATTTGACGAAAAATAAAGGAGATTGGGGGAAAAAAGGTCGACTCGATTCTTTTATAGAGCGGTATTTAATACTTAGGAGCGAAAACAAGAGGGAGCGTATCGTAAAGCAAAGGAATCACGGTTAATCAAATCCAGGAAGCGAAGCGCCGAGGGAATTTTGTAGCTTGTAATTAATCGTGTTGGGTAATTAAAGTAATTACCGGGAGTCGACGAGAGACGACGATGACGATGAGACGCGCACGTGCTATTCTCGCCAATTTTCAGTGTCGATGCGAACTCGAGGCGGTGGAATGCGTCATTGAAGAGGTGATTCGCCGCCGCGAGCCGCTTTTTCCACGTGTCTGCGAGTAATTAACAACGAAGCGATAATTAATTACGTTCATTTTGTCAACCGCCGTTGCACGTTAGCCTGACGGATGTTGGCGCGAAAATTCTTTGTGACGAGAATATTTTCCCCTCGCGTACACCAACCGCATTATTTCAAATGGGCCCGTTATGATTCACCTCTCACTTTTTCGACACGGTAATTTAATTGTGACAAACGATCGCGAGAGAATCGACCGAATAACGTGATCTCTGCTTCGTTTGCCCGCAGCCCCTTCTTCTATACTCCACGCTTTTCATCAACTCCATCACGAACTTGTTGCGCAGCCCCCGCGACTCTTACGATGATGAATCGTCGAGCATGTGCAAGCTCATTTAAATATGACGCATTACTGATTTTCGAACCATCCACGCCTTCCGGTGATCGATAAAACACAATTTCTCGTTGTTCGGAATTCGTGTATTGAATTTCAACTGACAATATGTGGAGAAATTAATTCACAATCTCGGTGAGAAAATTCGAATATAATTTATGTTAAATTTCGTGTTTATATGTAAAATTTCATATGTAAAATGTTAATTTCAGTATATAATTACGAAAATTAATAATTTCTTCTAAAACTTTGATATAAATCACGAAAATTTAGATTATATTCTGAATTTTGATCAACTAATATTGAGAAATATTTATGAATAAGTTTTTAATTATTCGCTCTTTTTCAGGGGGACCAGCGGGATCGATATCGATTTACGAAGAGTAGATATAGATCAGTGTCCACTTCCACCGGATTCGACTCAGCTCAATATTTTCGCCGCCAGCGACAAGTGCAAGAAACGCACGACAGAGGTGACTCCCCCGAATACTACTTCGCTTCTTCCAGATAGTTTCACCTTGCTTATTCATGCATTCGCATTTTTCAGTGCGTCGCAATACCTGGACTCGGCTTCAGGCGCGGTAGCTACAGATGCGTGTGCAAGCGAGGATTTTACTATCCCGACACGAAATCGCAGAAGCGATATTACAATGGCACCGTCATAGAGGAGGAGTACGAGAAATTAACGATGGTAAGATGAACAGTTGATAAACAAACTTCGAATTCAATCAGACAGACGTGTAATTACTTTCGTACCCTCGTGCGGTTTGTAGTGAATTGATTAACGCTCTGCTATTTCATTGATTCACGGTTAAACGTTGTGTCGATCGCTTCTTCGATATACCTACAGTACAGATTTAAATTCTCACAATTCGACGCTCTCGCATCGAACGGGTAGAACGATTATGACGAGAGGCCTAAAGCAGATTTGCGCACGAATCTATTTTCTGTGAAATCGATACGCGCTTGTATATTACAGACGAATATGCATATGGCTCGAACTAGAATCTCGCCAAATGTAATATTCGAATCTATTTTCTCTCTTCCTTCGATTATCAGGAATGTGGTTGATATATGAAGCGAAGTTTCACACACGTGCAGTTGTTCTACATCGTGAGATGTTACGTTCGCTTTTATACAACGGAAATCACTTTTTTACCTCGAAATTACGAAAATGCAATTTTTTTCTAAGGAATGTATCGACGTTTTTTTTTTGCTCCTCTGAAAATGACGCGTTGAAAATTCGGAGGCGTTTTATATTTCAGCACTCAATTATCGGGAGGTAACGGTAGGACCGTGTACAGTACGTATCGACAACGCAAAATTCTCGATAAATAGGAAATTACTCGTGACATTTCGTAATTATATTTTTCGGTGTCAAATCGTTGTGAGATAACCAGCTCGAAATAAAGAGGTCGGGAATCGAGCGAGTGGTTAATTTTGTACAGCGCTGTGTTCAATTTTCAAGATAATTGCATTATCATATTGTAACTTATAAAGAAACGGGAGAGAAGAAAATAAAAATGTAATGATTATTCATTCTCTCTATCTTTTCTTTACATACTGAAGATAGGGCTTAGCAAAAACTATCTTTCCTTTTTGAATTTTAAATACTTCTACTCCAAAAAAATTTTAGAGTAGAAAAACAAAAAGTAAAGTTTTCGTTATGATGAGAGAAATAAATTTTTCTTGCAGTAAAATATTCATTTCGTTTGATAAATTTGACTCGAATGTAATAAGTATAAATTTAAATTTGAAGTTATGAAACGTAAAAAATATTTTATTAAACAAAAAGAATATTTGGTTGGACGTGCGTATTTCACTCTACCTTTATTTGATTTAAATAATTTTTTCTCTTAGTGCATACTATAAATGTGCAAGTTCATGGATATAATATGGAAAAGCAAGCGACTGTGAACCTTTGTTTTTTCAACCTCTGGCTGTTTGATTCTACAATCTGTCTAGAATAACGTCTCTCATTAAAGAGCAAATAATTTCTGTTTGAAACTCAAAAAAATGATTACCTTAGATTAAATTTAAATCTCATTTAGTCTATTTGTATTGAAATTTAATCAAGTTTTAATTTTTCAGGGAGAAGAGAGCCAGTATAGCGTCGATGGTGTTTTCGAGTGTTTGCCCTGCGCCGAAGGATGCGAATCCTGTGAAGATGGTTCACCGTGCATTGTTTCTCTCAATTGGCTCATGCGTACTGCCATACTGATCCTCGAATGCTGCGTTATAGCCTGCCTACCCGTCGTAGTGCTCTTCACCTGGAAATATGGCAACGTAAAGGTAGGAATTTTCTTTAAAAATCGCATCGTATACTCCATAGAATTCGAGCTATCAAATTTAAACCCATTCAACCATTAAAATGCCAAACACAGAACGCATATAGAGCAAACATATGCGAATATTTATAAGCAACGCTCTGCTTACGGGTCGCGTTCTGTGTTTTTAGAGATTTTTCGATGGCAAATTGATATCGTGGCGTATTATCTTTCCTAAAAATTATGCGTTAAACGAGAATATCGCGAGGTTTTACGGTCGAGCTCCCGAAGTGTTGCTAGTAAAACGGGGAATGTCGCATACAAAAACAGCTGGTCGTTCGAAATTCCTCCGGAAGACCCCGGCACGAAAAAAAAACAGGATAATTTAATTGACCCTTATCACGTAGCGATAATTTTCTAAATACACACCAGCCCGTAGATTGATACCCTCTGCGCCCGATGTTCTACCAGGACTTCTGTAATGAACGGCCTCGTAAAGCACGCGCAGCGTTATACTCAACCGCAAACGCATTCGCGCAATCGATACGATATGAACGACCAGTTCACGGATTTCGATATCGAGATTGAACCAATAGCGATTTTCCAATGATTCGGCGTGTAATGAGGCGCGTAATTGGATATTTTTCGGCTTTCTCTCTCTCTCTCTCTCTCTCTTTCTCTCTCACACTTCCATTCCAACTCTCTTCCCGTCCCACCACTTTCCATTTTCCGTACCGACAAGCACCGCGACACACGATATGCCCGCAAACAAATCCGCGCTCATGCAAAATGCACCCGTATGTTACTTGCTCTAGCTCACTCGCTGCCTCCCACGTATATGCGGGTATGCTGTGTCGCACGACCGGAATAAATTTACATACACTATTCACAGCGCGCGACTACAAAGCTGAACTACGGAGTCGAAATTTTGCTTTTTTGTCCGCTCTTCTCACACACGCGTGATTCGAATCGTCGAAAGATATTTTTTCATCCCCCCATCGATAATTATTAACGAATTCGGTTACCGCTCGTTACGTTCCCGTCGTTGCTATACTAGAAATGTAAGAATTTGTCGAAGTTACTTGACATTTATTTGAAAATATATAAATATCGTTTGGACTTATATTAGTATCTTTAATTCAATCAAATACTTTGTTAAATGTACTCGATATTTATGCAAACAATATTCAGTAAATTCAACAAATTTTGTTTCAGTGTACGCAAATATCGACAGCTTTAAAAATCACTCGTCCTCCACTGTTTTATTTCGGTCTGGCGCGAGTCTTGATGAAAAATTTGCTTTCTTTTTCGTAAAAATTAATGACGTAGACAAGCGAAATTCTTGTAACGAGTTGCTGAAAATTTGTCAATGTCGAGCCTCGCACGCACTTGGCGAATAGAATTTTTTGTCTCTTTTTTATAATCATCTCTCATTGTGTTTTCTTCTGCGTAACGCTGGTGATATGTTTGCGCATTGTTCCCGAAATTCGGGTAAATTTTGCAACATTAATAGGAGCGCGAGTTAGGTACGAGACAGATTATGCGGTTGGCTGGCTAACGAAGACGGTAATAACGCGAAACAAATAATCACCTTGTATATTTAACGGTGACTGTAGGGAATCCTATGGGAAGAGGGTAGTCTGCTTCGCCGAGAGACCGAGAATAGAATTTTACGTTGGACGGTAAATCGGCTTTTGTACCACTAGCGAATAACAGGATAGCGCGGTATATCGCGTCCACGTGAATCTGCGAGCACAAAAATATCACTGCATTTCTCCGCTCCAAAAAGAAGACGATTTAGCGCCCGATGACCACGGGAACAGAATCATTTTAGCTCCTACTGCCACCGGTTTATTTGAATACCAAATTTCGCATCATCTCGCTCGTTGGATATATTCCGTTCGTGTACTCGCCTCCGCGCGCAGTTACATCGCGTCGTTAATACCGCCTTCGAGAAAGCGCTATTACTCTCTACTATGTTATAACCAGAAAATAACAACCTATGTAGATGCAACATTACGTTACACATCGATACGTAATCGTATGCAGGTGTCGAAGAAAAACACGAAAAGATAAATATCGCGATATGGCTAAATCTAATATGTACGTACTCGGGAAAAAATTGTTATTTCGAACAATATTTTCGTAACTGTTGCGAAGAGTCATTGTATGTACGAGTAAGTCAACTTGATTAATTTGTTATTATCGAATCTACCATGTGCGCCAATTCAACACTTGGTAATTGAATATGCAAGAGTTATCTTAATTTAGTCATTACGAATGTTTGTGTTGGCAAAGATCTTATACAAACTCATCAAAATACGCATTATCGATTCATTAAAATTGGATTTACTGCAACAACAGTGCACTGTCGTCTACAATAAACACGTTCATTGTTATTGTAACAATATTACGCCGAGAGGAAATGCAACTTTGTTTCTTCTATACTGAAAATAAAAATTTGTTGATGGACACACACATAATATTATTATTATCATTATTATTCTTAAGATACCGACCGAAACAATTAGTCGAATTGTACGTATGAATTTCGTTCTGAATAAAATATTTTCTGTCAAATATAATATTAATTTCTATATTCTGAAATATTAAATAGCTTCGACAAATTCTGATTCTCAGTGTATTTTTTTCCGTCCAATTCCGTGGTAAAAATGAGTAAATTAATGCGAAAATAAATTGAAGGAAAGTAAGAAAACTGTTGCGTTGAGCATCCTATCCGGAGACAGTCTCGGTGCAAAAAATTTCCCGGACAGTCTGTACGGAAAGTTTGCGGCTGAGTAGGTGTCGTTTCAACATGTGCGCTCTCCATTTGGTCATGTCCCAGTGTGTCGCTCGCGTGATGTATGCATTTAGGCTAAATTACATGCAACTCCCTCCACCAATTTTCCTCGTTGTCATTCTCATTCGCGAGACCGGCAAGAGATCCTAATTACTTCTCGCGTCAAGTCATTAACGCGATTACACCGGATGAGCGCGAGATCGAATAAACACAAATATCGTATAACCATTTCGGGATTTACATAACTCATTTACCAGTTTGAAAGTTATTCGATATATTTTTCGGAGTGCACGCGTATTTCGCGAATATTTTTTCGGAAAAACATTAATGAATTTGCAACCTCGCATGGAAATGAATATTTATAAGACCACGTGAAATTCTGGATCGATTGGAAATTAATTTGGCATTTAAATATTAAAAATTGTTTCACGTATAAATACCGTTCAACGATAATTGGAGAATTCCCTCCCTTTAGAATATCGCTTATTCTCGGATCTCAGATAATTGCGAGGCTATCAAGATCGACTATCGTGAAAATTGTCTTCTTATTTATTTTTATAAAATGATTTGAATTGAAAATTAGGCCACACAGTCTAGAGGAATGTATAAAATCTCGATAGTACTTTGTGCCCGGTACACTGAAAAAAAAGTATTTTTCTACCTAGAATATTTCTCCTTATGG
>NCVS01000429.1:135641-146808 GCA_003055095.1 Goniozus legneri | reverse complement strand
GGGGGGGGGAGAGAGTGGTATATACGTTCTTTGTCCGATACTTCACGTAGTGCGCCCGCGCGCGAGCCCGACAAAAACGGGTCTAGTTTCTTAGGAGCGCCCGTTCGCGCGCGCGAGCGGCGGTTAGTATTTCGCTTTTTGCCAGCATTGTAATCAAGGAAGGGTTAGGTGAGTTTTTACGCGCGGTTTGCGCGCCCCGCTCTCTCTCTCTCTCTCTCTCGCTTCCTCACGGTCTCTCCGGCTCTCGGACAAAACACCGGGCAGATGGACTGAGTCGCCTTTCGGCCCCCCCTCTCTCTCTCTCTCTCTCGCTCGCTCGCTCGCTACCACTCGCCGTTTCCACCTCCGTCAGCTTTCCGTCAGACTCGGTCCGCTTTTTTACCGCCGCGGAACGCTACCGGCGCAAATTCCCCTACACACCCCCTATCATATTCCAACCGATTCTCCCCGCGAGATAGAGCGACTCCGCAGTCCTTCGTATTCTATCGTACACTCTCACCTCGTTAACGCTGGATTTCCCATAGCCGGTTTGCCTATTTTTAATATCAATCGAGAACGAATTTCTGGTAGGTACACTGAATGAAAATTTTGTTGAATCTACTCAATATTAATTTCGTACGTTCAAATTAACATTTGATTCAAAAAATTAATTATTATTTAAAACATTAGTTTCATTAAAATTAATATCTGCAATTCAAAAAATTAATTTTTGTAAGAAATTAAATATTTATTTGAACACATCCATACAAATATCGAGTAAATTCAACAAATTTTTATTTTCATTGCAGTGTTATTAAAAATCTATCACTTGTGTGCATACAGTAAATAATTATTTACATACGTTCAAACAAATATTTAATTCGTCAAAATGAATTTTTGTTCGACCGATATCTGTAATTCAAACAATATTTTTTACATTGTAAAATTACATTCTACAAAACTTTTTTCGTAGCACACAATTATCAACAGCCAAAAATAATCTCTCCGAGTTTTTTCTCCCGATAGTTTTCTCAGTCATCAGCTACGTCGGTTACTCGACGTTTTTCAACTCCGTCCTCTCTCTTCCTCTACGGCGTTCAACCGAAATAACCCCTCGCGAAACTCTTTAAGCAGCGCGCGGAGAGGGGAAAAAAATTTCTCAACGTTCGCTCGCGCGAGAGTTTCGGAGGTAGAATATCGAGGCGCTGGCAAAAAATGAAAAAGTTGAAAGATAGAAATTCGAGGGGCAGATTGCGAGCCGGGCGATGTATCGCGCGGCGAGTTCGCTCGTGGAAAAAGCGGAGCCGTTGGTTGGGGTGAGAGAGAGAGAGAGAGAGAGAGAGAGAGAGAAAAAAACACCGAGGGGTACCGAAAGGTACGATGCATCCCTCCGATTGGCGGACGCGAAATTTCGGTGGGTCGCGTTTCACGCTCGCGTTACCCCTCGGAGTTCCTTAGGGCACGCCTACTCGCACAGAGAGGACCGAGAACTCCCCAACTGGTGGGTTTCGCGACCCCTTCGACATTTTTCGAAATTTTTCTACCGCCTATGCTACCTCGCCGGTTTCATCCCTTCTGCCGGAGAAAATGGTCGACCCTTCGACTCTACCGGAAGAAACTCACTTCTATTCTAATAAATTGTTCAATAAAAATTGTCGAACGGATTAAATATGCATCAAAAATCAACCGATAAGTTTTTCACTCAATGTACACCCAGGAAAAAATATTGTTGAACCAACTAAATATCTAATCATATAGTGCCAAGAGGTGATTTTGTTGAGCGGAGTAAAAATCTTTTGAGTGAAATATTTAATGGTTGATTTAACAATTATTTTATCAAACTAAACAATTATTTCATCGAACTGACACTTATTGACACTATCCTCTTGGCACTATATGATTACATATTTAATTGGTTCAACAATACCCCGATCTTACGTTATAGGTGGGACCGAAGTGTTTAACGTAAGTCGAAAATAACGTAACTCGAATTTAATATGTATATATGTATACAATTCACATACATATGTAGATAGGTAATATTTTTATTCGAATAATTTCCACCAAAATAACATATAAACTATATATCATTATATAAACTATATAAACTATATTATTTATTAACAAATCAAGTAAACTATTTAATTATAACATTAACGAATGAACAGTGAACAGTAGAGGGGGGGGGGGGTAAATATTTTTGGTTCAATATTTTGTTTTCGGTGTATTTTATAAATGGAGTACTTGTTTGACTGAAACAAATAATACCAAAAATTTAATTTTTCTGTTTTGTCTAGTCTTTTTTTCACGGAAGAGGCAACAAAGGATTTCTTATTGACGATAACGAGCGAGCGTTTCGCAGTGATTAATCGAATAAGTAATCACAATCGGCAATTGAACCGAACACTTTCGCATGCTCGCATCGCGGAATGAGATTAACACGCGCAAACGGTGGAATATCGGTCTTCTAAAAATACGTGCCGGTATTATTGCTCCACATAACGGCAAAGACTGTCGGAAGTATCATTCCCGATAACGCTTTTTTTTTTATATCTTGACAGTCTTTATGAAATACTTCGTTCAAGCAAAACAACGTTTCATCGCTTTATTCTCGAGGATTAGAAAAAAATTTGTATTTTCGTTAATCGTTTTCTTCACGTTTATCGATAATCTGATAAAATTTTAAATTTCATTTGTGAAATCTGTTGAAAATCACAATCAAGCAATAAAAAATATATTGAAAATAGAAACTAAAATTGTTGAGAAAATCAAATTTTAAATTTCAATTTCTTATGAAAATATATACGAAAATAGAAGCTAAAATTGTTTATAAAAATTGATAACGAGAGAGACAATTCACCGAGTTCGTAAGTCGAGTCTCGAGGATCGCTGAGTTTCATTATAGATTCGTTTTTTGCCGAATGCGCCGCTTTTGACTCGAGTTCTAGCTTTTTTTCTCTCCTCCGCTCGTCCCTAAATTAATAAAAAATAGGGTAGACAGCGAGAGGAGCGAGAGATGCTTTTCTATCCCGGGCAAACGCGTAATTAAGCGAACGGTATGTGGGAACTTCGGGAGGGGGACAAAAAAGCAATAGGAACGAGATGGGAAAAAGACAAAATAGAGTTTAACGTAAAAAAAAAAGGCGAATATAACGCTCGCGCACCCGGATCGATCAGATTTTAACGAGACGAAAAAGTGTTCGTTATGCGCCGGTTGTTTATCGCGGAGGCGTGCTGCGCTTTGGCGCGACCGCGCCGATCGTTTGCATCGAAATTAAGAAAAACGGCCTCGAAAGAATCCGTCTGATTGAGTTTCGTGCGCGAGTCGGGAGATGTTGCTAATAAAAAGAAAAAAAAAAAGAAAGAAGAAGAACATACTTTCCCACAGACTCTACTTATGCATAAATGAAGTTTTTTCGTCCGCGTCTATTCCCATTATTTTTTTCCTTTTTTTTTTCAATGTGTCGATAGAAGAGGGTTAACCATTAGATTATACGTACAGGGAGGTGTTTTTTATCAGACGAACGCGCAGCACCTGCTGGCTATGGGGTCGGCCAACCAGCCAACTGCCTAAAGACGGAGACTGCCAAGTATTTCTTCCGACTTGTCGCGAGATTTCCAACTTTCGTTAAGAAGAATTTTTTCAATCGACTAAATATGCATTTTTTCACGTCAAAGTAATATTTAGTGAGATATTTTAACCCGCTGAGGACACACGGGGTCCAACGGACCTCAGACAAATTTCAATGCAATTTCAAATCAACACTAACAACACTAATAACAATAATCAACGATAAAAAAAAATTGAATTTTTTTAAGACTTTGCCACAGTAAGGCCACACGGAGTCTACAGAACCCCACAAAAAAAAACGACACGTCCGTAATAATATGACTCTGCAGGATGACTAATGCCAAAGAGACCTTCGTAGCGTGTCAAAACTTGTTGTGGAAACTTCAAACAACAACAAATGCAATCGCATTAAAATTTGTCTGTTTGTCGTGTGTCCTCAACGTTATTTTTTCGATGTGTGTCCTCAACGGGTTAAATAAAGTAATAAACAAATTGTTGTTGGTACGAATTAAACATCTCCGACACAAAATATCGTTTTGGCGGTAGAAACGCTTCAGTTAATTCGACAAAACTTTTTCCCAGCGTGGGTCGAGAAATACTGGAGTCGTCTCATGGAGAGCACAGAGAGGGAGTTTTTTTCTTCGAGAAATCATATATCTATAGTAAGAGGTGGAGGTAGCGAGAGTGCGAGGTAAAAAAAAAACTCCTGAGAAAGGCAAATGAGCGACGATAGAGTTCGGGACGTAGCGAGAGAGCGAGAGAGATAGCGGGAAAGGGAAAGAGGAAAACAAGAGCGGGAGACAGATAAAGAGAATCAAAGAAGCGAGAGAGAGAGAAAGACCTTTTGTTTTTTTTTTCTCTCTCTCTTAGGACTAATTTTTTTCAACGAGCATGATATGCATATGAGCGTGAGAGAGGGGTGAGAACCGTGGCAAGGGGCGAAAGGGTGAGGCGAGGAAAGGGGTGAGGCACACGCGAGCCTCGAGGGGAGCAGGTACTCCTCACGGTCACGCGGGCGCCCCCGTGCATCCTACCGCGGGATTATCGCTCTAGAACAAAAAAAAAAAAAAAAAGAAACGAAGAGAGAAATGCCATCGAAGACGAGAAAATAAGCCGGTAGTTGGCTCGCACCCTCCTACCTTTTTTTTCCACCTTCGGCTCTTTTTAATCTCGCACGATACGCGCACCCCGGTGACTCGGGTGTGCGACCTTCTTAATTTATTCGCGAGATGCGCTCGTATTCTCTCGGTGGGAATGCGGCACTGTGAGAAATTTGTTTAAACAAAAAAAAAAAAAACATCGGTACGAGATGGGAGCACACCTTGACAGGGGTCCAATTATCGACACCCTCTTATTCTTGTGTTTGATCGCTCACGATCACTGGAGAATAAAAATTTGTTGAATTCGCTTGATATTTATTTATCAAGTACATTCAAGTATCAAATGATAATTTATTTCATCAAATTTTCATCTATATTTTCAAGTAGCTCGAACAAATTTTTATTTTCACTCTACTCACAGAAAAAAATAAATCGACCTGGACCACTCTAGAGATAAAGTAGTCATTTTAATGTAGAGAATACTAAATCAAGTGATCTTTACTCTTTTTTTTTCTTTTAATTTACCAAATAAATAAGGTTACTGGCTTTCAGTGAATTTACTTTATTTAAAGTAAATTTGTCTTTACATAACGTGAACTTTGCTTTAATCAATGTTAGGACTTACAAGTAATATCTGCCAAATTCTTCAACTTGAATAATGAAGTAATTGTTACTTTGAATTGAGTTTGTCCAAATACGAACCTTAAATTACGGTAAAGAAGTACTTTAATGTGGTAAAATTTACCATTTATTTTTCTGCGTGCTATTGAAAAAAAAAGCATTACTTGAATATAAAATTCCAATTTTATAATTGCATAATTTCTATCGCAAAGATTTAATTCAATTACACCGATGTAACGTGAATCGTTGACAGTCCACCACGATTGACTCGAGTCGTAATAATAATAAAATAGAGCGCGAGGATATCCAGCTGTGCACATCCCGAGCAGGGATCGTGTACTCGCTATTATCATTGGCGTGTGGGACCTCGCGAGGTCTGCGTGTAAACGCGCTTCGCATACAAAACGTGAAATTCGTTAAGAGTGGGTGGCTGAACTCGAATAGGCCGCCTAATTCAGGGAGAAAACTCCGAAAGGGTTCCGGGGAACGCGCCGAGATGTACGAGAGATGAATCGAGAGAATTGAAAAGCGATTTACGTTGGATCGGTTCACGCTGTGATTTTGCATAATAATGAATCGTTACCGGCCTAGATTTTCATCTTTCTCGGTTCGAGGCTTCGAAACATAACCGGGATTTGCGTAAACGGACAAAATTTTCATTGGCCAGCTGCGTAAATATGTAAAAAATGTTTTTCATAGAATTTTCAATAATAAATCTCAATTCGGAATAATTTTGTTGAATATATCAACACAAATCACTCATCAAAAAATTAGCCAACTACGTAAATTAACATTAAATTGAGCCAATTTACTCATTTAGGGTAAAAGCCGGATAGTTGCCTCAGTTTTGAATACACTATATTAGATTTGTTGGCAGTGTTAGTTTCCGTTGATACTCGAAAGTGACCCTCGCGCAGGCCTTAGTGGCGCATAAGTCGTTGATGCAGGCGCTTATGTTTTGTTTGTGTGAACAAGAGTCTTCAGCGGCGACACGTTGACGAGCGTCAAAATTATATTGCCAAGTAATCTCTGTCAAATATTTTTATTACTGATTGATATTTCAATAACATTTTTGTTTTTGTGCATGCATTAGGGCATAAATTGCATTAAATTATCGAGGTTTTTGTGAAATAGTTTTTATTTATTTTGTGAATAAAAAGGGCAAGTATCCGTATCAATAAGGATAGTTGCCCTATTGACTTTTGCGGATAGTTGCCCTGGGGCAAACTACTAATTCTAAAATAAAAAATGCAAATGAAGCAGTTTCAGTTAGTAATTATTGTGTAGAATGTTTTGAAAATTACAATTTAACTCTATCGGAATCAGATTGGATCTATGTGAGATGTGTCGAACGTGGTTGCATGAAACTTGCACAACATTCAAAAACCATTGCAAGAGATGCGGCAAATTGAAACCCCTAGCTTCTGGTGATAATTAACGCTATTGCCAAAGTTTATTAGCGTATTTTTTTTATTTTTAAGTATCCCCCGAAGAATTTTTAATGTTAGGCAACTATCCCCTTTCTTAGAGGTCCAATAAAACTGGAATTACTCACAACTAATATTATTTTTAATTTAATAAACAGGCTACTATGAAAGATTAATAACCTTTGTTTAAGAATACACTTTAGATAAAAGATTAATATGTACACATTTTACAAAAAAGAGCTTTTTTAAAAAGTGGGGCAACCATCCGGCTTTTACCCTAAACATAATAAATCTCAATTTAATTGGAATAATTTTGCAAAAAGCATCAATTTCGTTGAATACAATCAACACCGCAAATCTACTGGAAAATTTCAAGAGAAATCGTCCTAACTTCGTTCGGAAACTCGAAAATGAAAAGAAGAGTCGATCCAGAAGTCGGTCCGATAAGAATTCCGATAACCGAGGTAGCGCGTAAAAATTTTATTACGGAACGTGGGCGATATCATCGTGGGGGGAGTTTTTGCGCCCCGGGCGATCGTCTCTCTCGTTGCAATTTCGACTTTCGGAGAAACGCCGTGAGCTGTGCGAAAAAAAAGTCCGGAGAGCGCGAGAATTTTTTGCCGAGCAGCGGTGCGCTCGCGAGTGCTCTCTGGTCAGCGTTGGATACGCGACGATGGCCGAGTCGTGGGCTCGAGAGCGAGGGGAGAGACCGAGAGAGAGAGAGAGAGAGAGAACACGCTGGATGCTCGGCTGGCTCGCAAGAAAACGGCAAAAACGCTATCTCGCAATAGTTGCGCTCTGACGGCGGATGAAAAAGCGAGTTTTTGCCGCGAACGAGTCGTGAGCGCGCTCATTTTTTCCCTCTGTCTCCCCCCCCGCTCCTATCCCACCGATTCCTCTCCGCGTGTACGCGCGCACCCACACGAGCGCGCGTAGAGCAATTCCGCTTTTTTTGCGGGATGAGTCATTCGAAATCGAGAGGCCCGTCTTGGCCGATCTCCCAGTCGATTTTCGCTCGAAAATTCGAAACGGATAGTTCGACGTACGTGGGATCGTTTTGTTCGCGAAATATATATAAAAGCGGTCTCCGGCTCCGGTAATGTTCCATAGAAATTCTGCCCGGATGGCAGAAAAAAAAAAACCTCATCTCAGAACTCTCAGTCGACGTCGACTGTGAGCCCCCTTCGCCCTCCCGCCCTTCATCGTCCAATTCTATCCTCTCTCTCCTCTCTCTCTCTCTTCCTCTCTTCTGGGATGTTTGCACCGTACAGAGAGAGAGAGAGAGAGAGAGAGAGAGAGGGAGGGGGCAAAAAACGGTCCGAGCGAAGGCGGCGTCGTTCAGCGATAGTTTCGTCGAACGAGGAAGAAAAATCGCGTTTTTCCGCGGCTTTCCGCTTCTTTTTTAACCCTCCAGCTCGCGTCGTCGCGAACTGAGTCATCTCGTCCCAGAAATAAAAGAGATAAGAGCGCTGTTGTCTGGGAGTTTCTTTGCGGCGAGTGTTTTTTTCCCCCTCCCCCCTCCCACCCCTCCTCGCCTCCTACGCGCTACCGCTAAATCGTCGCTTGATACATCTCGCGAATTTTCACTACCCGCGAGAAATAAAATTGATAATTTTTAGGTACAGCGTATTTGTAGGAAATATTTGCGGGAGATGCGAAATTTATTCTCGGAACGAGAACTTTTTCTCGATTTCTCTGTCAATGCCGAATAACGACAAAAACTAGTTAGCTTTTTATTGAAAAAAAAAAAAAGTTAATATGGTTTGTTTTTGCATTGTTGTTCTCGGCAGGAATTGCGACGGATCCGAATCAAATGAAAACTGGTCTTTTACGACGACTCCGGTTCTTAGGACCACTTTGTCACAATGCAATTTTAGCAATTTGCATTTTTATTGCTCGTGCGGGATTCCGAATACGTAAAAAAGTTTCTTGAATCGACTGAATATTTTTCAACGTGCAATACCGACCGGAGTAAATGAATGTTTGAATCGAAAAAATATTCGTTCGGATTCATACGAGCGATTATTAAATTGACACTAGATTCGCTATAGCCAGTTTGTTCAACTGGTTTCAATGTAAATTTGTTATTAAAAAAAAGTTCTGGTAAATCTACACTGAAAATAAAAATTTGTTGAATGCACTTGAAAGCAGCTTTGACAAATTTTTATTGTCAGTACAAAAACGTAGATAATTAACTCTTAATTACTCTTATAATGTAGTATATTTCGCAACTTAATGTATTCGTTAATTAAATTGAGAAGAAGATTTTATTGGACCAATAAATATATGAATGTTTTTTGGTTCAGCAAAATATAGTTAAAGATGATTAACTTTAAAACACCTGGAAATAATTGAAATAACATTTTTCAGATGTACCTCGGTTAAAAAAAATTTGAATCTTCCTCTTCAAAATGACCTCCTGATTAATTAATTAAAATTAATTAAGGGGACACTTATCATTGTTATTTCAATTATTCTCCATTTTTCTTAATTTTTTTGAATAATACGCGTTAAAACTGGCTCAGTCCGCAAATCTAGAGTTAAATTTCCAAAAGAAGAGGCGGATACTCACGGGTGCCATTGACGTTCCTGCTGAGAATCCTGGGGACGGAGGACAAGCCAGGTTGCTGATGATTCCCGGTGGGACTGGCGACCACGACGACCGCCGCGGCAGCCGCGGTCGGCGCGTTCTGACCTGGCGCGACGACACCGCCAACGGCGCCAGTCGTCGGCGCCACCGATGCGATAGCCGAGGGCACCGGTGATGGCGTACCGACGATCCTCGTCGTCGGGCACGTCGACGCCGGCGCGTCTTCCGCGCCCTGGCCACCGACGACGCGTACCTCCATTCTCTACCATCCACCTCTTCTCCCTTTTGATTATACTCGACTCCGATGCATCAATCGTTACGAAATCTCGCGCATTATAAAATCTTCCACTTCTGCGACGTTCTCAGGCAAAAAAAAATTCACAACGAAAAACCATAAACCAGAAAGGAAGACAGCCACCGAAAGAAAAAAAAAAAAGAGGATAGAGACAGCGGAGGAGAAAAAAATGAAATTAGTTTTCTAGCGGAGGCCCACAGATCACAACACACTCCCGCGCACGCACACACACTCACAACACACGCACGTGCGCGCGCAGTGAAGAGTCGCGAAGCGAAGCACCCACAAGCACGTGACAACGCGCGCAATGCTCTCGGCGTGAGTGCACGCGCGTGCCGGCCGCTCGAATTCGGCGGTTCTGCGCCCGCGCGCTCCCGATCGATCCTCGATATCGAGATTTATCGATATCGAGTCGAACAGACCGTACAGAATTTTGCTACTCGCTCTGGTGCTCCCGCACTCGGCTCCGTACATTCGAACTAATTACAGTATTTTAGTACTTTTTACATTCGTACTCGGCACAATTTTACAAATTTCTGATAGTACTTTGATTTCAGTGCACGCGCACTTTACTCCGTACATTCGTACTTCGCACAATTGTACAATTGATTTTACAAAATTTTCAAAGTACTCTTTCAGTGCACACGCACTTTACTCCGTACATTCGTACTCGGCACAATTTTACAAATTTCTGATAGTACTTTGGTTTCAGTGCACGCGCACTTTACTCCGTACATTCGTACTTCGCACAATTGTACAATTGGTTTTACAAAATTTTCAAAGTACTCTTTCAGTGCACTCGCACTCTACTCGGCACGATTTTACAAAATTCTCGCCTGTACTTGAGTTTCAGTGCACTCCGTACTAATTAAATCCGGCAGAGAACTGTGGTACGTTGCACGGACGAAACGTTACGAGCGACGGTGCGGCGCGCATTGCTCGCTAAAACTCGACGAGTCTCCAAGTTTGCGCGCGCGCGCGCGCCTTCTCGAGAGAGGCATGGTATTCTTTCTTGCGCCGCCTCTCCCTCCCATTTTTCGTAAGTTTCTCTTTCTCTCGCTCGGCGAGAGACGCGCCACCCCACCACCAACCCCCCTGACCGTTCTTTGCCCCCACCTCGAGCGCCAACGTCGCCGTCGCTCGTCCTCGTCGGTCACCGCTGCGCTCTCTGCACCGCGCGTGGATAACGCGGACGTTTTCCCCGAGATCTTTCACGGTTCGCCTTTTTCCTCCTCCTTTTTTTTTCTCCCAGCTCGACTAATGACGTTTTTTTTTTTTTTTCACCTGGGAAGCAATTTATGAACCTCTCTCTCTCTCTCTTTGAAGAAAAAACAGATGAAAATGAGCTCGGCTGAATTCTCCCTACTCGGAATTTCGATAGAAGCGAGGAAAAGCGACGAACCGTTCTTATTTCTCATTTTTCCGAATGGAGCTGGCCGAGAGTGGGGACGTTGCAAAGAGAAAAACTCTCGACAAGAAGGCGTGGCTAGAAAATAGAAGTTTTGTAGGGTATCTTCGGCGATGTGAAAACAGTAGCATCTCGCCCCATCCCTTTTCCAGGCTGGCGCACCCTCCCCCCCCCCC
>NCVS01000429.1:65392-135627 GCA_003055095.1 Goniozus legneri | reverse complement strand
CCTCCCTCCCCCCGCTCGTCATCACCGTCGGGCTATATACGCTCCACCCTGGCCCTCGGGTAACGCGGCAAAAACTCGCTCCTCACTCCTCCCGTTCCACGTTCGCCACCCCATGCGGAGAAAACGAGTGGCGGAAAGGGCGGCAAGGGACGGAGAAAAGACGGCTCGCAAAAACGCGACTGCCTCCTCTCTCCCTCTCCTCTCCGCTCTCTCCCTCGCTCTCTCTGGGCTCGCTCGTTCGCTCACCCCACCCATTTACCGTCACTCCGCGCAACCCCCGTGCGCGACCTCTTTACCCCACCAGCTCACCGCTACCCCCCAGAAGAACCGACATTTTTGCACAACGAAAAACTCTCCCCCCCCCTCTCTCCCTCCCCCCTCACGACTCGCCACGGTGGAGCGAATCCCACGTCCGCGTTCGTTTCGACTCGCCATCTCGCCAGTTAACGAGAGCTGAAATAAATGTTTTTTTGTCGCAATTAATTTTTCGCCCAAGAGGGATGTTTCTGGATTTTTGGGGAATTGTCTTTGGCGGGTTTTGGATTGGTTTGCACTTACCGAGCGTGTGGAGGATTTTTATTTTGGAGAGTAGGAAAATGTTGTTGGGGAGGGTGGTTTCGACGACGGACCGAAACTGCGCACGGAGATTTTTTGCGACTGCAGCGATGCGAGGATGGGTAAGGGAAAATTAGCGGGAACTCGACGGTTGGAGGAACTCGCATCGATAGTGTACTTCCTGACAGTCGCTTCGTATAACTGCATAAAACAATTAGATTTAATAAGTAAATCGGTAATAAGAGTAATTTAAATTTTATATAATTTTATTCGATTGTTCGTAAAGCATAGTTATAAAATGTTTATTCTGATCTTCTAGAATAAAAATTATCAAAAAATTACAAAAAATATATCTATTTAATTGTTAATGGCAAGCGATAAATATATCTTTTGCGGATTATTGCCAGAAACTAAGTGAATTGTGTGTGAAAAGCAATCTCCCATTTGTGCCGCTCATGACAGTGTATAAATTTTTTATCTGGCAAGATGTGATAACGAAGGAAGCGCCCTTATAGTTACGAATAACGTTATTATTTTCTAAAATATTAATGAGATCTAAGATATATTTACATAAACTTGTAAAATAATTACAAGGTTTGAATACCTTGATGGAATTTTCTATATAAACAATTGATTTGAAAAAATTCCGTGTGAACTGTATACAATTTTTTAGGAACTCAATAGCAGTCTAATTTGAAATATAGAATTATTTTACAAAGCTTAGAGACTACATTCAGAATTGGATGAATGTTTAACGCAATCAGAATTTCTTTTTCAGAACAGTCCATGCGACTGAATTACTTATGGCAAGTATGCGGCTAGTCTTGCGTTCACCCAAAACCGATGTAATTGATACACACACATATTGATACATTTATACGTCGTGGATATCAATATTCGCCTCTGTTTTTTACATAAAATACGAATCTTTAGTACAATAATACTTTTTTGTGACTTTTCTAAAAATACAGTATCCAATATCTCCGACGGATATCCAGCGGTAAATTTTTTCACCTTGATACATTAAGGTTCTTGTACAATCGATAATCATAAACCAAAAATCTGTTGTTCATGATTTTAAACACAACCGTATTCGTACCACACTGGACTACCTGTTTTTGGATTTTTCTCCGAGCTACTTTTCAGTACTGGTTCATCTTGTCTCAAATCTTTCACGGAACCGTTATTTACATTTTTTGATTCATTAATTACAGCAGATACCTTATTATAGATGAGAAATGGACGTGATTCTATGGGACAGGATTCTGTTTTTAGATTCTGCTCCATTTGACTGGTACAAGCGTTATCTTCGAAATTATTTTGTAGAGATTCGTCTAACATTTTCTCTGGCTATGAGTAGTAATAAAATCATTAGAAATATGGATAGAGTATAATAAGTATTGAAAATATATTACAAAATATGACAAAAATTACTTACAATTAATGAAGCTGGAGAGGTAGTTGAGTCTTCTGTATAATAAACAGTTCGTCTAGAACCAGCGTGACCGAGAGATAGGGCATCTGCGTCCAAACCTTTGTCACCGAGATGCTCTGATAAAATTATGGATATTAAACCCAATTCATACAATAATCCTATTTGGTTACAGTAATTCAAATTGCGCTTACCTCTTAATCGTCGATCTTCTATACTTTCGTCAGAGTCATTTCCACCTGATTCAGACCCGCCAATTTTAGATTCAGATGGTCTAGAATCATCAGCCCAAGAACGACGATTCTAAAAGAATTAAATAAAAAATCAAACATGAATTAGCAGATAATGATATAATAAAAAACATACCTTGCTCAATAATTCCGAGCTGGCGTTCTTCACCTTCCGAACTAAACGAGCCCCGAAACCTTCCCTATAAAAAAAAATTTGTATGTAAAACAAATATTATATCAAAATATACTTATATTCTATATAAAATACTTTTTTGTGGTGCAGCTTTCCAACTTTCTATAATGTTCCATTATTTTTTCTTCCAATTTTTCTTTTTGTCTGTATAAATGATTTATCTTATCGCTGTAAAATAATATACACAATTAAATTAATAATTTCTCATTTTTGTTTTTTTCTAATAAAAATAATTTTTATAGTATTTACGTGTAAAGCTTCTCTTCCATGTGGTAATGTTCCTTATCTTCGAGAGAATGGGTCAATAATTCGTGATACTGACTGAATAATAAACTAATATGCTCCATTAAAGAACGTCTGTCGTTATCCAACCCAGAATTCATTTGTAACAGCAACTGAAAAATTTTTATAATACGTTATATAATATTCTTAAGGCAATCGACAAATTATTTTCTGATATTAACCTCGCATCTTTGGTTTAATTTATTGAGTTGTAACTCAAGATTCGAACATCGTTCTTCTTTGAGACTGAGTTCTCCCTGCATTTCTGTTTGTTTTAAACTCAATCTATGCATTTCGATTTTATTTTTTCTGTGATCTTCTTGTAAATTTTTGTACTCTAATCTTACTTTATCCGATGCTGTATACAAATTTCTGAAGTCATCCTGTGGATAATTTCACATAAAATTTAAATTATTTGACATCAATTATCACGTATTATTATGTATAAATTATTACCTTCAATTTTGAATGTTCTGTTCGTAAATTACTCAAACTCTTAGCGTTACTAAGTAATTTTTCTGCTTCAACTTGTAGCACTTTATTATTAAGTTCAAATCGTTCCTTTTCTTCACGTAAAATTCTCATTTCGTTTTTAACATCTCGTAAATTAGATTTGAGAGAATCTCTTTCTTTAACGAGATTCTCATATTCATTACTTAACTGTTCATGCAATGCTTGTAAAGTATCTTGATCTCGTAGCAATGTTGAATGAGCACACTGCTGTGCACTAAGTTCTTTCAGCAACTATAATATTTTTAGAAAAATATAAATAACAAAAATATAAAACATATCCAACGAATATATTTAATACCTCTTCTTTTTCTGCGACAAGTTGAGAATTAGCAAGTTGCAAGGCCGTATGTTGAGCTATGTACGATGCCGTTTGAGACTGGAGTGTTGTTATGCAAACTTGGAATTTTGCGTTTTCCGATAAGAGATTCTCCAATACAGACTGCGAATTACTCAATTTTTGTTGCAAGTAGTCTTGTTCTCTCTGTACAAAAGATGATACATATATATGTATAATTTTATAAGGATTTTCAATCATAACGCAGAAAATTACCTTCAAACATTCTACACTCTCCTCCAATGTTCGTCGGATATCTGCCTCTTCATCTGAGTCGGCCGCTGATTGGCCAAATTTAGTATTATCATTAACAGCAGGAATTTCTAATGTTACAATTTTTTTAACATGTTCAATCACTTCCGGAATAAGTGCGATTCTAAAATAAAAGAAATAAATTTTAATAATTTTAATAAAGAAGTGTTCCTCACAAAAACTTACCTCTCAAGAACTTCTTCAAATGGTAAGGATAACAGCAGATTATCATTGAACCCAAGTTTCTCTAACACCGAACACAATTGTTGTGTATTTAACTTCTCTGCTACTAAATTAGATTGAAGAGTTTCTAATGCTTCCCTATCAATTGCTAATTTCGAATCGAGCTCTTTACTAGACCTTTCAATTTCTTGAAGTCTAAAACAATTATTTAAGATAAAATTGATTCACTTAAATCAGTAATACTATATTATAAACAAAAATAAAATATATACCTTGTTATTTGTGTCGCAGAATTATTTACTTCTTGTTCCAATTGCGCTATTTTTCTTTCTAAAACTTCAATTGTATTTGCTGCTTTGTCTAACGCGACATCTTTTTCTTCAATAGTTTCTTTATATCTGTGTATATCTCGTTGCGAGATTTCTTTCTCTTTCTCAAACGCAGAAAGTTTCGATTCATATTCAGTACATTTGGAATTGACTTCATCTAAAGTATTTTCAACGATTTTTAATTCTTCGATCTTTTGATTAGCATTCTCCAAAGAACGTTCTAAATCATTAACACGTCTTTGTACACTGTCGAATAAAGTTTGGACGCGTTGTTTCTCTTTTACCGCATTATCACAGTTCTTTTCCAATTCTAAAACTTTCAAATGTTGCGCCTAGAAAAAATATTTTCTCATCAATTTAAGTTTCAGATATTATTTGTATGACAAATAATCATCATTTTTAGACTTACTTGACATTCCTGTTGCAACTTTTCAAATGCCGTTCGTTGATTCTTTACAGTATTTTGTAGCTTTTTTGTTTCTTCTAGAGCATCCTTACATACTGTTTCTAAATCTGAATTTTGTTGTACAAGACGTTCGTGATTCGCATTTAATGAGTCGATTTTCAAAGAAAGCTTTTTCTTCTCTTTTTCCAGTTCAAGAACACGAGTGGAATTTTCGTGAAACGAGTTTTCTTTTAGAGATTCGATTAACGTGACGAGTCTGCGATTCTCCAGTTCTAGTTTTAGAATGCGAGTCTGTGCATTATTCGTTAATTGTTCCGATAATTTATTGTCCGTTGGTGCTATTTAAGTGACAAAAAATAAAATTATTGTTCATTAAATATTATATATTAACTTATAAATTCCGGATTTCGACATTAAATATTTACCTGACTCTTCAGAATCGCTCATCGATCCAGCTAACGCAGCTTCATTAGCGACCGCTCTACTTAATTTTTGAAGTTTAGTATTTTCATCGAGAAGTTCTTGGTATTTCTCTTTATCAGCTGCATGTTCCAAAGTCATATCATTTAGATGTTGTTTATATTTGATAATCTCAGATTCTAATTCTAAAACTTTATCGGCTCTTCTGCGGGAAGAATTCAACTGTTCTTCCAACATTTCTTTGGTTTCCATTAAGACTCTGAAATGATCAGCAAATTTAATAAGATTTACAATTTATTTTTTGAATTTGTTATGTTATCACTCACCTGTTATCTTCTCTTAATTCATCAATACGTGTTTTGTAAAAATCAACATCTGTTAATTTTTCTCTATATCTAGCAACTTGAATTTCTAATCTATCAGCTCTTTCTGCTCTTTCAATTACAGCGTCCAGTTCATCTCTATACGATTTCGCGTTACGTGCTTCATGCATTAATTCTTGATTCTGTAAAAAAAAATTTATAAATTAAAATTTATCGCAATTATTAAATAATAAATTAAAAATTATCTAAGAGACAAATAAATTACTTCTTGTTTCAATTTTGTCATCAAGGCTTTTGTATGTTCCAATTCTTCTTTACATTCTATTAATGCTTCTGTTTTCTCTTCTCTGCGAATGCAAAATATATTAAAAAAATAAAGGTATTGATAACTATAATCAGATTTATATAATAAAATGCATACAATTCGTGTCTCTGTTTTCTAACTTTTGACTTCCAATCAGCTAATTCTACAGCATAATGATGATTACGATCGTCTCTCTCAGATTTTGTAACTAAATTAGACTTATTATTACTAGATTTACCAATATCTTCAGATTCTGCACTGATATTGGAGTCATTTTTTTCTTCAATGTCATTAATGGTATCACGATAAATGTCTCTCTCGTGAATCAATTTCTTAATAAAAGTGAATAAGTTTGTCATATTTACACTTTCCATAGCTTCTTGGGTAATAATAATATCTTGGTAATCAGTTATCTGAAAATCATTTACAAAACATAAATTAAAAACAAAGACAGACCATAGTAGGAGAATTCAGATTAAATTATCGGTTTGTAAATATACTATTAAAAAAAAGAATAAATTAAATACCTGTTTGATACATTCTACTATCGAAAGTTGTGTATCAACATCCAGAGTTTTAATTCTTGTGATAAATTTCTCTTTATTAGGGCACTGAACTGCACATCCAAGTAACAACAATAATAACAAATGCAAATCATTGTAATACAATTCCGGTTCTTTTCCCAAGTTAACTGTATTTGGCAATTTCAAAACCACATGGCCCAACTCTTCTTCATAAAATTGTTTGATATTTGCCACTATGGATTCCAGATTTTTAATACGTACAGCAGTATTTCCTCCTGAGGGTATTATGTCATTATGCAGAGGCTCTGGATTACTATAACAAAGTCATATTATTGATCAGAAAAATATAGATATAATTTTAAGAGATTTTGTTCATTTAAAAATTTTTAGACTTACATTTGCAAAAATACTTCATGCAATAAAACTCCGTCTGCCAAATCATAAATATCGATCACTGTTTGTCGATTATCAAGACAGTGAGTAAGCTGTAATAAAGAAAATTAGCGTTAAGAACTTCTATTTATCATTATCCTACTAACACTTTATATCACTTTATATATATATACACAAGAAAAAGAGTTCATACTTTCTACTCAAGCAGAGTAGTTTATAACGATCAATATCAAGGTATCAAGAAATCGTTTCCATTGTTTAACACTGTGAGAACTTACCCAGGTTATTAAAACCTTTGTCATCCCGTCTTTTTGAGAAATATTATCTGCCACAATTGAATCCATTTTTGTAACTAATACAAAATAACTGAGATATATATATAAATTTTACTCAATTCATTTTTCCTTTAATAATATGATGTTAACAATCAATTGCACTAGACGCTTTCAACGAGCGTTTAAAAATATAAACAAATTTTCAAATATTTGTTGAAGTGGTAAAACAATTTCTTTTATATTTATTAAATGTTAAAAACGACCGTTATTTGAAAATAATTAATAAAATGAAAACACATCGCGATGCATTAAATTCTGGAATATCCGTTGTAAAAATTGAACACTCCAATTTATATCCCACGCTTCAACACTCTGTACTTAATATTCCACTTTAATTATAAAGTTCGTCAATCAATTCGAAAATAAACGTTCATCTTTTACAAATTCTGACAGTTCGCTGCGATTACAACAATAGCAATGAATTAATGTATGTAGTCGAAACTCAACAAGACAAGAAGATACTATAAATGACAACACAAATGCACGCGTACTCCATACCAGTGTAGGCAGTGTGGCCAGATCGGAATCTCTAGAAGTACCTTCAGAGTGCGGCGAGTGCAAGAACTACTATGTATAGGTATACTCATTTCGACACCAGCGCCTCGCTCTGAAGAGATCTCTAGAAATAAACGACCTCAATGAAGTTAGCCCGCGGAACTACAAATTTTACACTGATCATTTAACAACCATTTTGTAACAAATCGAGTTGTAAACGAGAGAAATTTCACGAAAAATTCAAGATAAAAATTTATTAATTATTTACCTATTTCTGCCATTTAAACAAAATGAAAAATACATTTCATGATAAACGAAATAACAGATTCCTATGTAATCTTATACAGCAGCTAACTTTGATCTAAGATTAGCGGAATGGTTTTACGAACATTAGTTTGAAAATATGATTAAATAAAACATTTAATTAAAATATTTTTTTACAATAAATTATTTCTTTATAACATAGAATTCATTAATATATTTGCAACCTTATCGATAACGTCTGGATGACAAAATGCATCAATTACTGTTTCAGGTGTTTTAATATCAAACCGCGAATCGCATTGTACAGATTTATGTGAATTTTCATTAATTGTTGTTTCATTATGAATTTGCTTGAACCTTGTTTGATTGTTCGTTAAGAAATTCTCCAATTCTTTTAAACTTAATGTATCAATAGGCTTAATATAATCAGGATATTTTTTACCTAAATCTTCAGCTGACTGTGCTAGATGTTCTCTTTTTGCAAAATTTCTCATTTCTTCATCTTCATTGTTTGTATTACACATACTCAAAGTAGCTTCTACCTTTATTTAAAAATAGATAAACATCAGTTTTTTTCATGCAATAATTGAAATTGATATACTTACTAAATTCATACAGTACATAAAAGATTCTTGGTTTTCTTTATATGATTTTGGAATGTTTGTACCAATTTGCGTCATAATTAATTTCACAAGAGCTTCTTTCAGTCTGGATTGGTTATCAGATTTTTCTGGTAGCCATATATTAACACTAATACTCAAATCTAAACTTTCTACATAATGCCACCAGCCTTTGGGAATAAATAACACATCACCAGGTTCAAGAGTGATTAGTTTGGCTTGTGGCAAAGTAATTAAAATAGCATTTTTATCTTCGTTTGTTGGACAAAAGAAGTTGAATTTGCTATATATAGTTGACTCTTCATAAGGTATCCTGGTTGGATGAAGAGGAGTATTAGAAGGAAAAAGCAACCATACTTTTCTGCGATAAAATTCATAAAAAAATTAGTTAGGTGAATAACAACTAAATTTGATACAAGACAAACCTGCCATGAGTTTGAGCAACCAAATTATAACCATATGAATCTTGATGGCAATTTGTATGGGCACCTTTGCTTCCTATCCATATTGTCGAATCAAATCCACTTTTATTCAACCCAAATCTAGACCAATTTATAGCATTTAAAATGTCTGGTTTCTCTTTAAACCATTCGTTCATATACTTATAATCAAAATAATACCATACATTGGTATCTGAATGACATTGCTCCATAAACTCCTTTAACATCATTTCTTTCACATGACATTTAAAATCCCACTGAGGATTCTGAAAAATATTTAAAATAAAAAGCGAACCATAATTTGAAAAACACAATTACTCACAGCTGTTTTAGCATTATAGCCTATTCTGAAAGGCAATTTACGATCTCCAAATTTATCTATAACATCACTAAAATTCCATTGGAAAATTTCACAAGTATCTTGCAATAAATTTTTAAATACAACTGGTTCCTTGAGATCTTCTATAACCTGCTTTAGGATTTTTTCAGATGGCAAAGACATCTTAATAGAAAATACTGATTTTACTGTATGATAGATATAGATTAGAATTGATTGGATGTCATTTATAACAAGTATGTAACTATTAAATGATTTTTACATGACATTCTTAGTTACATTTTAAATGTATGTACATGGAAATATGAACTTAACCTCAGAATAAACATTTTAAACAATATGAGTCATAAGTCATTTGTAGACTGTTAATAATATTTTATTTTGTTTTTTTCAATTATAATAAATCTGAGGTAGTATTTAATTTTTGTTATTTAAAAATGCTTATATTTTAATCGCAGTATATTAACACCGGGTGTTATGAATTGCTGATTATCCCAAACACCAGACGACGTTCAGTCGTAGATGTGAAATAGCGGTATAGCAAACGAGATAAAATTAAAAAGAAATAATTTATTTCCATTTGTTGCTTATATATTTGAGAATATTTGAGAAAGCAATATTCTAGTGAAAAAAATATGAATGTTAACGCAGCACATGTACTCTTAGAAAGAGTGAGGTTAGCAACTTTATATTCAGCACAACAAATAAGGGTATGATAATGCTTCAATAATCATCACTTCAGATATTTTCAAAATAATATTATTGAAAAATCATTTATGATTTGTTTTTCTAGAATACGTTCATCCTCAAAAGAGTACGAGCTGCTGACACACGTAAAAAAGGTCAAGTAAATCCAATATTAAAATCAAGACATTATGTTTATGAACTTGTAGAAGATACAAATATAAAGAAGAAAGAACCATTGCAACTCATTTTAACAAAATATGTTGATGGTGTGGGAAATGCCGGAGCTGTAATTTCAATGTCACCTGCAATAGCTTATAAAAAGCTTTTATTACCTCAGTTAGCAGTATATGCAAATGAAGAAAATTTAAACAAATATAAAGATCTTATTGAACAGGAAAAGAAAGAAAATGTGACTACATCTATTCATGTTCACAGGACTATGAATATATTATCATCTTTTACATTAGTAATCAAAATGTCACAAGAAAATCCATGGAAATTAGAAAAATGGCATATTAGGGCTTCATTTCGTCAAGCTGGTATCTATGTACCAGAGGAAGCAATAACAATGCCAGAAAGAGAGATCAGTGGCCCTGATCTAAACAAGCAAAATAAAGAATTTTACATCACTGTAACAATTAATAACCATGAAAAGATTAAAATTAGGTGTAGACTTGTGCACTACACTTCTGATGAAACTAAAAAATTACCATTATTAGATGAATTTTATAGATATCCAGCAGAAGCTATTTTTCCAGAAGATCAATCAATTCTAGATGACCTTCCGAAACATCGTTTGTTTATTGATTCTGTTGCTGAATAATGATTAATGTTAAATTTTATCAGTAATAAAACGTTATTAATATATGAAATGTTATTTTTTTTTTGTTTTTAATATTTAACTATATCTATGGTGATTTATCTGTTATTCATTTTTTATATCAGTGTCACCTTAAAATAATGTTGATTCCAAAATATTTGCGTATTTTTGTTATGATCAGCAACTGTGAAGAAAATTTTGGTTAATGATCAGATATGGGAAATGAAATTTTCATATGGGTCTGAAGTTGATGATAATATTATGGAATTTGATAAACGGTAATATATGATAATAATATACAGATCTATACAGGTTATTATCAATTTGTAGTTTTCAGTACTAAAAAAATAGCAGATTATGAAGAAATCGACAAAAAAGAGACAGTAATGAATAAAGTACCTACACCTGCTTCATATTGTTCTCATCGTTATCTAATTTTGAAATTCAAGAAAAACCTAACTCTCGCTGAAAAAGTAAAAATGAGTTTATTAAATTCAAACCAAATAATTTTTTACTGAATTTCATATGTTAATTATAGATTAATCTTAGCAAAAAATATGTGCATATTAAGAATCAAACAAATGTTATTACTTTGGAATATATAAAATATCTCACTCTGCATCTCTTAATAACACCCATGAATACACAGTTTATGAAATTTTATTCATTACCCATTGTTGATCATTTCTTGCGAAAATTGATAGTTTATTTTCAACATTATCTTATGGTGTGGGAAAATTTAACTTACGAGCAAGAAATGACCAAGAGAAAATTATCAAATCCATTAGCTAGAGGAAGGAGAAATAAGTTTGCCAAAGAATTGAGTTTTTTGAGATATTTATTATGTAAAGAATACATTGAATTATTATTTGGATGTGAAAATAGTGAGGTATACCATCATATGGCAACAGAGACACAAGGAACTATATTGATAACTAGATCTCAAGGAGAAAAAGATTTAAGGATATACGAAGGACTCATGCATACAGCTTTGCAAGTTATATGGATTTCTCTTGGAAGGAAGCATTATGATTTAATAGGTTTGTTTAATGATGATAAAAATATTATTTTCAATTAAGAAATTATTTTTGAACAATTTACAGAAGAAGAATTAAATCGATTATTTAGAACTGATATTTACAATGTAGCCAAGAAAAAGCATAATAGTTTAATAGATATGCTTAAAGCTGATATTGATATACTACACGGTACAATTGCACAAGAGAAAAGAAAATTATTCATAAATTCACCATTATTGAGTGACTATTTAGATTCAAATTTAGACAGTAAAGTAGTAACTGATTTTTCATTATAAAATATTCCAATTAACATAATCCATTTTTGACTTCCTATATATCTAGAGCTTGAAGAATCATGGCTAAAACAGTTACAATACCTAATTTTTGCAAAAGAAACTGAATTAAATAAACTTGAACTATATTCAGGAATTTTAGGAAAGCATTTATCAGATTTTGATATAATACTCGTGCCACTTGAACTCAGTGTGAGTTAAACAAATTTTAAGTGGAAAAAATTGTTAAATTTCACAAAATAAAATGTTATTATTCTTCCATAACGATAATATTTAATTCGCATCTGCAAACCGGATGTACGTAAATAATGCTTTTATATTCATTTTCTTTTATGTTCATTTGTTAAGAAAAATAATTCTGTCAAGTAAGCCAAAAAAAAATTATAATGTTGATAAGAAACTAATATCATTTAATACGACTCATTATTAATTCTACAGAAAAAAATTAAGTCTGATGAATCACGTCAATTTCCTGTACCATTGTTATCGTTTCCTTTACCTGCCACTACATTGAAAATGGCGCTACCGTCGAACATTTTTGTCTTTTTTTTTTTATTATTTATAATAATTACAGTATTTTATCACACCAAATTAAATTATATAAATAAAAATGATTATGAAGATTATTGAAACAGTTTTTTTATAGAATTATTCATAATTATTCAGTATCTATAATTCGGTGGAACTACTTTCTTCCGGAATGCGTAGTAATACTAAATAAGTTGTGACGTTTGACGATTGGCGCTTACTAAGTTGCTACATGTTAAACGTACAACAACCGTCACGGAGTAAGGACGCCATTTTCTGTACTCAAGTGTTAAGAAAGCGTGCGTTTTAAGATATTACGTAGAAGCGAAAGGTGGTGAAAGTTCGCTTGTGTGACTCAATTCTCCGATAGAAGCTTTCAACCTCAACTTATCTCGGCCAGAAAATTCGGGTCGGGCACAAGGTTGGTGTAATCATTGATTACATATAAATTAATTGATAAAATATAAGCGTGTGGATGAACGAAACCTACAAGTTAGTGGTAACAACAATAGGGTTCTCTAATTGAATCTTGAAGCTGAATCTACGCCAGTGAAAGTTCTCGAACGGGTATATTCATTTGCTGAAAAAATCGAATATCAATTCGAGACGCTGTTACTAATTACCAGTTCATCAAGATGCCTGTCGCCGAGAGCATTGTGGATGCCATGATATTCCAGGACAACGAGCAGAATCGTAATATCGACCAACTGAATAAATGGATAAATCAGGTGCGTTTTAAGAAGACGATGTGTCGAAGACGCCGTAAACGTGACTTGCGTGTTGAAGCCGTACTTACTAGTACTTTGAACAATGCAGAAACCGAATTACGCTATAAGCAAACAGCAAGAGCTATTAAGTGGGCAGAAAGGAAACAGCAATTATTGGAGACCATTAACCAATATAGAAACCAGTGTGACCAGTTATGCTATTATGACTATGATGCTAACGAAAAGTTTGAAACATATAGTGAACCGATTCCAGAAATAGCCAGTCTTGACAATTTTATGGCTCAAATAAATGCAGTAAAAGTAACTGTTCAACGGTGAAGAGGACAATACAAGGATGTGCACACTGGTGTGAAAACCTGAAAGATCTCATTTTCAACGATCCAATAAGAATTTAATTCATTTTCTTCAGTGATCTTATAATATTTAAATGTGTTACAACATATTTTACATCTAGATTCTCAATATCAACTGAACCATGGTGCTATATGTTATATAGCCAGAAAATCCATTTGAACTTCGGTGTTTTTTAATTGCAGTCTTGGAGTGTTTGAAATGGCAATGGGGTCGGGTGATGATGGGAAAGAGAAAGAAAAAATTGCTGCATCTTGGGACTCAGAGTGGACCTAGGAAACCATAACAGCTCTCTGGTCTAAATACCTCTCATCTGTTTGGTTTGTAAACAGTATCGAAAACAAAATATCTTATTGGATTTTATTTTCTTTAGTCAATATCGATGTGCAGTAATTACAATTTATGAAATTTTGCTTCTTGAAGAATAGCGTGTTTTTCAAAAAGCCAAGCAGTACCTGACTATACATGTGATATTTTTTGGTAGTCTAAGACTCTTAGTGCCAAATAATTATAGTCTTAAGGTAAAAAGTGATATATAGCGTTATACAATATATTATATAACATCATAGTTATTAAATTCTTTATACAAAGTTTTTTAATGAACATGTAGAATGTTATCAATGCCATGAATAAGTAATCTACTATAGTTTTGACATACTTGGCATTCAAGGTGTTAATTAATTCTAAGTCAGATATGTTGGATTAATCTGTTATGTTGTGTTCAAATGTCATATTGTTCTCTATACTATTGCAATGGATTATTAATACGATAACTCCTTTTCAGTCTAGCACCATAAAAAATTTATATCAACTGGTTGTTGAAAGCTGTTTGAGCAGTTGGTTGCCTACTAAAAATACGTCATGAATGTGGTGAAAGGATGCCGTATTATATTCTACAAGATAGAAGGGAAGTTTGTATGATTCTAGAAGTTTCGTGGTCCTTGAAATTACATGAAGTTGCGCATCATTGGTTTGTTTGCACAATCATCCTTGCATTTTTTAAAGCATCATCAGGAAAAAAAATAAAATCATTTCGGAATCAAGGTGATGGAATGTGAGAAATTCTAGGGCTGAAAGAAGAAACATACATGGCATATGTGCCATTTATGAAAATTTTGGTAATTTAATTTGGGGCTGGGTTTGGGAAACAAATTGTTCTTCATGTTACAGTCATGCCTGTCATCAGATTATTGAGTAATCTACTTCAATATTATTTCACTACAATCAGAATAAGTTGTGATCATCAGAGGATTTCTCTTGTTGTTCCAAAAGATGAATGAGAAATGGAGATTGGTGATTTGGTTCAAAGATACGTAGGAACTGTTGCTAGTATTGATCTTCTTTTCACCTTGTGATTTCGAAGATTTAAGTTTCTTTGTGGAAAGCAGAATTAGGAATGAGACGTATAGTACAACTATAATCTTTCTGAAATTTTTGAGAATGTTCTTCATTTAAATTAAATTAGGAGTGAGCACTAGAAAAGTTGTTTTGAAATGTTGCAGCGTTCAATATTCGTCTGGTCAGATTATTTTATTACGATTTGAAATGAAGTCAAGAATGATGTTATGCGAATGTAATCAAGGAGAACACAACAAATGGATAAAATTTGTCTGGATCCTTAATGTTATAAGGAAGATGCAGATGATATTTTGAAGAATTACATAAATTAATATATAAGTATGCGTTGGGGAAATTAAAATCATTCATTCCCTTTACTTAATTATGTGATACTTCAACATCTCAATTTGAACAATAGACTGAAATTCAACCCGAATTATTATCATTAATATTAAGTGTAAATGATTTAGTATTAAGTAGTGTTATATAATAGACATTTGTTGTAATTGTACCATATGTGTACAGATGTACATATGTTAACAGATTGTCCTGTACCTCTTAATAACTTATATAATTTTATAAGAGAGCGTCATATATAATTTGTTAAATTTTGAAATAAAAATAATTGAATATATCTGTTTAAAATCTTTATTCTATTGACACATCTTACAGTCAAATTTATGAGCAAAATTTTTTTGTTGAAAGAAATATGCGATAAAGTCAAATATAAAATAAGATAACATAATTTAAAACCAAGAATGTGTAATTTTGATTTATTTATTTGAAATTATAACTGTACAAATTTGTGTATTTATATATATATATATATATATATATAAATACGAAATGAACTTATAAACTAAAATAATATTTCATTAGCCAGTTCTTAACATTTTAGCTTCTCGTGCTGCCTTTAAAGCTGCTTTTCTTTCATCTACTAGTTGATATCTATCTTTTAAAAATTGTTCATATTCCTCTTTGTCTAATTTGTCTACTACTTGTATACCACAAGATTTTGCAACACCTATTAACAGTTGACATACTTGTTTTAAATCCAATAAGGCAAGAGGTGGATCTTGTGATTTGATTACAGCAATTTCATAAATATGTTTAAGAGTAACTTTTCCAGCGACCTCATCTTAAATTGAAAAAAAAGAAAAATATTAATTATCAAGTAGAGTGATATTATTGATATAGCAATTTTCTACAATACAGAAATCTATACTGTACCAACACCCATTGCTCCTTTTTCAATACCAGCAGCTTGTTTTAAAAAATAAGTAGCTGGCGGTTGATGAATGGTTAAATCAAAAGTTCTATCAGCGTTAGCTTTAACTCTACAAGGTAATGGAATTCCTTCTTTCATATCAGCTGTTCTTTCATTAAATTCTTTACAAAATGCAGCAATATTTATATTTCTCTGTAGAAATCAGGTAAATTCATATTAATACTAATAATTCATGAGAGACATTATATTGTATAATAAAACATATATACATATATATTTTGTATTTTTACAAAATGTCATTTTAATTGATTGTTATCGAATTTTTGAATCAATAATTATTTAAATAAACGTTTTAACCTGTCCAAGCTGAGGTCCTAGTGGAGGACTTGGTGTGGCTTTCCCAGCGGGAACATTTGTACGTAATTTTGAAGAATGATCTACTTTTTCGATCATTTTCTTCATCATCTTTAATCTCCCCGCTTTAGACATCTTTTACAATAATACATAAACTATTTTAGTATAAAACAAATAACATAACCTCCTTTCTCACTTAACACTCCAACTTCTCCAAGTTGAACCGAAATTACGTAAGGAATTAAATGGCAGCGCCCTCGATATTTATGAAATTTCTTGGAACTAACATCAAGAACGTGATAACACGCGATTGGTGTTATATATATATATGTCATGCTGACTGCATAATTTTTGTTTTGTCATTAATTTTTAAATTTCGTAAAATGTACATTTATTCTTTGACATTTACTTTTAATTAAACAATATTTTTTCCGACTTGATATTTTCAATTATTTCATAATGGTCAGATTTAAAAAAATTATAATGCTATACCAATATCATTATTATGAAAATCAATGTTGTGAATATTACGATATAAAAAGATCTTCTGCGATAGCAAGATTAGTAAGAAAATTTTCTACAGCTGGTGATAAATTCTTTTCTTTTAAAATCTTTGTTGAAATTTTTTTGCCTTCATCTGTTTCGATTAGAGCAAATGTTCTCATTAAATTGAGTAAATCTTGGGTTCTATCATTAATGTCTGATATTATTTGAGCTTCCGAGTGAGCTTGATTCTCTGCTAATTGTACCATGAAAATAGCTATTTCTTTATGCGTCTTTGTCATTATGAAACTTTCTAAAAAAAATAATCATTTATAAAAAGACCGTTCACCCAATTTAAGTTGATTATTTACAATTATAAATCAGACCTTTGGCATGAGGTGCAATTGTGATTTCTCGTGCAGGAATATTTACCAAAAGATCATATAAATCAGTTCTTAGGGAAACAGAACTATTGCTACATCCAGCTATGTACCAAGAGTAATTCTAGAATAAATATACTTCTTACTATTTTTTGAAAAGTGATAGGGATAACTGGAAATTTATATTAACAACCTGTAATTCTGCTACTTCGTCAGTACTTAAATCAATCCAAGGAAATAAATTATCAGTTATATTACGATGCTTCATAAATGCAGGTATTGTAACAGTCCATTTAAATAGTTGTTCTAGACTATGATGATAGATGATAATTTTTTTTTTCAATAATAATGCTGTATAAATTAAAATTGTTTCAAGATCGAATGTTTTAATCAACTTCCTAATTTCGGTATTCACTTGTTGCTGATGATCTTGAAAATCATCAGATATAAATGTTCCATTTTCATGAGTGGAGCAAGATCCTTTTGTATACACAGACAAGAATAATCTCAATACTTCGGCAGATTCTCCAGTTTTGCAGTATGTTTTACTTAATATACGTGATAATACTTTGTACTTTTGTAAATTGAAATCTTTTGTAAACAAAACTAATGCCAGTTGCTTTACCTTTAAAAAAAACAAATATGTAAATTGTCTTATCGTCAGTTTTTATGATTATTACTCACCATAGGTAAGTTATCACTATCAAATACTTCACTGCAGTATATATAGAACCAATTATGATTATATCTTGAACAAGTAAATAATTGTGTCGATTTACTATCAGAACTTAAACTACATTTCCTTAGGACAGTAGCTTTTTCTAATTCCGAAATCTTTGGAAAAGACCAAGTCCAAATTGTATCTCCATTATAATCTTTTTCTTTTAATGAAATATAATGTGTTAATTTTTGTAAAAATAATTTTGGTTCCCACTATAGGATCTGTAATCTTCAAAATATAATTATACATTACCAATAATACCGCATGAAATTAATTCAGTTAATGGTGCCATGGTATTGTTAAATCATTAGTTCATGTTTTATTCTTAGTTTATTGTGGAATTTCAAATGTATGGCAATTTTTTTGTTTAACACATATTACTAAATTCTTTCAAGCAGATTGTAAATAAGTAGTCTTGAACTATTAAAGCTCTCAAGTTCTTGTCAATTATGAGTCGTATTTTAACAGTAGTGCACTCTTGTGGAAAACGTGAAAAGTTGGTTATATGTCAGTACGAGAATGAAGAAATATTTTCAAGTCTAATTTTTACTCGAGATCCAACACACAATTCCTGTTTATTTTTATACTTTCGTAGAATCATAGTTTTATTTACGTAGCTTATGTAAAAGTTTCAACTCAACACATTCGGTAACACCTAAACACTCAGTGTTGTAGTAGCCGTTCAATCGTTCTATTAACTTCTGTTTCTTCTCTTTCTTTATGTTTTTACAAAATTAGTAAATATTCTTACGTTTAACAACTTATATTTATTCTTATATTCGATCATATTTTACATCAATTTCATCAGTACTGCGTTACTTTACGACGAATCGTTAATATTTCAGGTAATACATCATATAAATTTGAGGTACTAATTTGAAAAATTTAATTCGCGCGGGCTTCATTGACGATATTTTTGAGTGTCACGCATGCGCATTTTTGTTCTAAGCAACCAATAACAAATCGATATGTTCGAAATTTTGCACGCGTTAATAACGACATCGTTTGGTACCACTGACAGTCAAAAAGCTCTACATTCTCAGTCTTGACGACAAAAATTACACGTTATTGGTGAGTATTAACAGTTCAAAAATGGTTACAACAATGAATTACGTTTTTGTGAAAGAATTTCACTCCCTGTATTTTTTTTCACACAGAATTCACTTCAACATGTTAACCTTACGTGTTCAATGATATACAATAGATTTAAAAATGAGTTTCGTCTCAATAACACTTAAAATGTATTTTACTATTTTCTAATCAAACGAAATGCGTTAATGTATCCATTTTTGTACTATTTTACTTCTAATTCTACGTCTCGCTCATTTTCAGTTAGAATAAAATCTATGAACCTTGAACCTCTCGTTGAATTTTCATACCGACTGCAGTGTATGAAATTTCGATACTCGTTATAAATAGTTGTAGTAATTCTAGAATTACTTTATTCCCGCCAGTGTTCGATTGACAACCACCGAGAAAATATGAAAACCATCTGGGTAATTGGAGGACCCGGCTGCGGTAAAGGAACTCAGTGCGATCGCATTATCGACAAATACGGTTTCCTGCACATCAGCAGCGGTGATTTACTTCGCGAAGAAGTCGCGAGTGGAAGTCCACGCGGTTCTCAGCTTCAGGAGTTGATGTCAAAAGGCCTATTCGTTCCAACAGTATGTTATCAACAATTTAATATTTAAAAATTTATTATGTTATATATTATTTATTGTTTTTTTTTTATTTTTCTTGCAGGATGTCGTATTAGATCTCATAAAAGAGCGTATGAACAAGGCTCGTGCGGATGGCAGTACAAAAACCGGATTTCTGATTGATGGCTATCCGCGAGAACTAGAACAAGGTTTACTATTCGAAAAAAACGTAAGTGAAAAATGCTAGAATAAAAAAATTTTCTCAGTCATCTGCGAAGTTTGAATAATTTTTTATCAGGTATGTCCGGTTGATTTGATAATATTTTTTGACGTCGCCAACGAAACTATGACGAAGAGATTGCTGGGTCGAGCTGCTGTTTCTGGACGTGCTGACGACAACGAGGAGACTATCAAAAAGAGAATCGAAATATTTTGTACTAAAAATGGGGAGATTGTAGAACATTACAAAGACAAAGTTGTACGGGTAAGTAGGAAATCGGGCTGAATTCTTTATTAATTCGAAATAACTACACGCCTGTTTATTTTTTAGATCAATGCCGAAGGTACAATCGACGGTATATTCGGAGAAGTAACAAAAGCGCTTGATCCGTTAACGGCTTGAAATTTTCTTCACATATGGTAGTAACTATCACAATTATTGTTAAATTCTTGATATATAGTTTATCGAAAATGACACTGTTCGATGATTAAAATGACTTAGTAATCGAATTAGTAAGCGCTGTTTTTTCACGGTGAATTGCACAAAAGTATAGTATTACGAAAAGTTGAATACGGGTTTCGTACCGTGAGGTGCATTATGCATTAAGAATAGCAATAAAACACTGAACAAATATGAATTGTACAAGCAATACTCTTTCATTGTGAAGCATACCTACGACAAAGAGACACATAATAGAGACAATTTATCGACGATAAAAGAATCCACAGTATTATATAAGAAATCACAATAAGATATCTACAAATTTAATAAAAAGAAATATTTATTTGTTTTCAAAGTGTATGATTCAATTCTTTGTCTGTCACTAACATATCAATTGAAAAGTTCATTTGTGGAATGCTATTAAGAATGATGTGAACTTCCTATATTCTGTACGACGAATAATTCATTTCCGGTAATTAAATTTATTTGTAATTACGAAATATTCTTTTCACAAGGCTTCAGTTACCATGGCAAAAGGCACGATTCTACTTGTGTTCTTAACGGCACACTCGACATTGCATTTAATTTTGGCTTCTCGCTGTTACGAAATTAATGCTTTTACCTTGCCACGATATAAATTGATTCAAACCAAGGTTCGGTCAACTCGATCCATCTTGGCCAGTAGAGCACAAATCGACGTCGAAGAATGCAAAAAGTTTGCAGCATCAAAAAGAGCGCTAGCGTTCAATTACGGTTTTATCAAAAATGGTAATACATATAACGACTTTATTTTTATTTATAATTTTAATCTAGTGAGATGCAGATTCTAGAAGAACTAAAAATCGAACGAAACCAGTTTGCGAAGCTCTGCAGTGTCCAGAAATAAAAAATGGCACGTCGTTTGAAAACAACACGAATTTCAGCTACTACAGCATGTACAGCATTAACATATCCAACGGTAAATAAATTTGTTATCTAAGTTCTTCTCTGTAATCTATTGATGCTCAGACTCGAATTTTCTAAACAGGTGGAAATTTGGCATGCGTCCCGATGGCCGGAATATTTCTACGCTCTAGCAAAAGCTTAAATTATACACAGGCGCAGTCTTTTTGTCGTAAATTGAATGGATCTCTTGCTCACGTTGCCAGTGAAAAACGTACAGAAGGACTTGCGAACCTCTTGGCAAATGATGTGCCATTGTTTGTTGGATTGAGCAATATCGGTAACGATGGATATTGGAAAAACGATTTTGGTACTTCTCTTCATTATTCATGTTTGTAATTATTTTTAAGAGATAAATTTTTTATCAGGCGAGCCATTGTCCTGTTTTGATTATCGAGCATGGGGAGAAGAAGAACCGTCGAGTCCAAGGGGTTGCGCCGCAGCGATACGTGTTAACGGATCAGTCTCTCATGTTGCTTGGGTAGTTTTATCATGTCAATCGTCGTATCCTTTCATCTGCGAAATTATGCCTTACGTCGATAGATCTTCACTACGAAACAATCGGATGAAACATTTCTTCTGAATAAATAGGTTTTAGTGAACAAACAGATTTGTTACTTATATACAGATGCCTTTAATTTGTGAACCGCTATAATAATTTTCAATATATGTTATTATACGCACAGATTTATATTCCGATGACATATTTACAAGTAGGTATCTCACTTCTGTATAGGTAAAGCAAATGAAAAGATTTACAACACTTACTCAATTAAGATTTTGTGTTATGTACACAGTTAATACTGTATTTTAGAAAAATTGATTCTCTTTCACAGTCCTTGCAATCTTCGTACGCTTAATAGGTAGGAGTTTATATCTCGCGAATACCAATCACATTACATCAATAAGCATTTGTATTTATACAATATGAGTGATAATCATGTATAGTAATATATGGTATATTCGATAAATGGTCCTACAAGACCTTCGATAAGGACACGTCGATATTAATTTTTTTTTTTTTATGAACGTTATCTCTACGTTCTTTCAAAGCATGTTCGATTTCTTATCTGCTCTGAATAACAGAAATTTTCATCGCGAGGCCTCGTTCCGTTAATTCGTAACGTGAAAGTACAAAAAAATATACTATTAACTTTACATTGCGAACTAATAGTAATGAAAGTCATTATTGCCATCTTTATTTTCAATGACAAAGATGGTTCTAAGATAACAACTTTTCACATTCC
This sequence comes from Goniozus legneri, assembly GCA_003055095.1. Taxonomy (NCBI): domain Eukaryota; kingdom Metazoa; phylum Arthropoda; class Insecta; order Hymenoptera; family Bethylidae; genus Goniozus; species Goniozus legneri. Next base: position 113,040 of record NCVS01000429.1, on the reverse strand, counting down.
TATATTCTAATTGTTAGAATGCGTGATTTTTATTTTATTTTCATCGCGAATATTAGTTTAAATGAAATCATTGAATTCACACATGCGATAGTATCATACGTCGTTGATATATCAATACAGAACATGTGATATATTATTGATTATTTACAGTACTATTTGTTTGTCGTGCACTTGAGATACGTTCATAGAATATTTTAGTAATTAATTTCTTGAGAGTCAGTTTATCACGTTTATCGATTGCACAAAGGAAAGAGACATGTGACAGTGTGATTAAATTGTAAATCGATTTAATCATTCACAGTGAAGCAAGTCTCTTTCCAATTTCCTTAACAAGAGAAATCTTTGACGTATGTTTTAGCAACAATTTTGTTTTTCATATCATTTGAGAGGTAGAGAATTCTTGAATTTGGACGTGATATGATTTTTCATAATATAAAACAAATTTTTATAGGTAAGGCAAGAAAAATTGCTGCTTTAGAAAGTGTAATAGCTAAATTGATCATTTTGATGATTTTTAATATTTATTCAAAAAGAATCAAGCCTCTAACGTGTAAATAATGATAGATGCCGAAGGTTTCGTTAAATCACTTACTTCTATTATTGTCACATAATGTATATCCAAAAATGTGTAAGAATAAATGAAATTTAGTTTAAAGAATAATTTTTTTTCAACTAATACCACCCAGTAATTCGTAGTTTCTGCAGAATTTACAAAAGTACGAAATAAGTAATTTTTAAATATAATAAAACCGTGTTGTTTAATATTGGACCTTTTTGTCTGTATTATTATTTGATATATTTAATACGCAAATTAAAATTATTAGTACTCTATGACAAAAAATTAAATTTTATCAAAAAGTTATTGCATTGATTTTTTATGCATGTAGTAGAATTTACTATTCACTATTTTTTTATTCACACGTTGTTCTCTTAGGAAGCATGTAAAAGAAATTACGAAATTAAAGATTGTAATATAACAAAAATTATAAATATTATAATATGGAATAAGTATTCATATTAAGAATAAAATATTAGTTCTGTTTGAAACAATTCATTTGCCCAGTTTGAAAAATTATGCATACAACCAGTTTTATAAAAAATAAGAAGATATTAAATATTATAGCGAATTAATATCTACATCAGGTGAAAAATACGTATTTTAAATATCAAATTCAATAACTTATGTTATAATTCATGCACATACTTTGTACACTCTGAAAAATTAAATTGATACTAAGAGGATGTTCTTTTTATTCGTGCACTTATCACACAGCTGTGTAATATTTTATTTATAACTTCTTAGCACCATTTCAAAGTTATACATAAGTAAGATTTTATTCATTCGCCTCATCGTTACTTTAGAGTGACAAAAATTAGTATTGTAATGGTAGGCTTTAATACGTTATTTGATATAAATGACACGATGAAAGAGACCAACCAACATAGTCTTTGACATGTTGAAGAATTATAAGCACTGATATATTCCTTTGTAGGTACTTACAAGCATGAATTAAAAATCTTCCATTTTTATGAACATTATAAATACTTTGTTTTGTGGTATTTAATATAGTGTGGCATACATTGGCACCCAAATTATTTGTTAAATGAATAATCACTATTTATAGTAATTGCGAGGCAATTATTAAATAAACAAAAATCACATATAATATATATTATTTACATGATCACTTTAAGTACTTGAAAATCAGACAAAAATCCACTAACCGTGAGAAACAAGATGAAGAATTCTATTAAAGCTCAACTCATTTACATCATTAATACTAGATTTACCATATACTCTGTAGAGTTTCCAAAAAATTTTCATGTATACATATATGCGATTATATATAAATATATATACATATAGTTTTTCATACTTTATATATATATATATATATATGATGTAAATGGATTAAGTAGAAAAGAATAATGCTGAGAGAAATAAAAATTTTCAAAATTACTGTTAATGTAATAACGCAATATAAAAATATTAGCAATAACAAATCAATTAGAAAATTTGATTTATCAAACATATAAGTTTTTATCTTGTGGAAAAATGTTATGGAATGTTCAATGTAAGTCTTAGTCAATAAATACTGATTTGTTTTGACAAATTCATTAAACGACAGATACCACAAAAATTAATAAATATGTAGCTGCGTTAGCCATAATTACGACAATAGCAATACTAATTTTCCATAATTCTCAGTAAAGAAGCTGCGCTATCAGACTACTAAAAACCAATTTCTCGATATGATTTTAAAGAGAATATTGAAATATTTTCAGCTTACATACCGAAGCGTATTAAATTATGCTATGCGCCGAAGAATTCATGAGTTTTTCAGACAATTTTTCTATTGTTTCCTCCATCTCTGCTTGCTTCTTTTCTAATACGAGTACCTATCAATTAAAAATTAAATAAGTACATGTGTAAACATATATATATTATACATTTATATATAAATAAATATATTTATAATCACTTTGTCTAATAATTGGCAGTAAAGATGGTATGGTACGAAAGCCGGAGAACCAGGTGAATCGGAACGTAAATTGTCATCATTCAACAATGGATTTGTCTCATGATTCTTCTCTTTCTCTTTATTATCAACTACTTCAACTTCCGTTTCTACTTTAATTGGATGGTCAGGAACATTGGTCGTTGTCATAGGTGACGTTGCTGCCGTTGTTGTTGTTGTTGTAGCCGTTGATAACCTTGCAAAAGTTTTATGTCTTTTCACGTCTACTCGGTCGGTGCGATCTAAATCAACCGTTTTCCTTCTTTCTAACTGATTCAATTTCAATTCTTCTACCTGAAAGACCATCTTTGAAATAAAGCAAACCAATCGTCAATAACTCAAAAAAAATGATTAAATACCCATGGTGCCTTTTTTCTAATTTTAGTTGTGACACTACTTCCTTCTTCTTCTCTCAATTGGTTTACAGAAATGTCTGTACTACCATTAATAATTTTAACTTCCTGTAAGAGAAATAACGAAAGATATAAAAATTAATTATGAAATTTCAGTTTTTCGTACGTAAAAAAAAATGTCATATCAACCATGCTATCATAATATTTTGTGAGCTAATAATTGAAAATGATGTAAAAGTAGTTACTTGATTTCGAAAACGCTGAGAGGAGGGCGGTCTTCGACGAGGAGCTTTTGCCCGTAACGCCGTTAGGTGAGATAATGGAGCACCCTCTCCTCGTTCTACTTCATCTAATTCTTCTCCTAAAGCTAACATAGATACTTCATTTCCGTTGTTGTTACCATTATCTCCTACATGTTTTGACAATAATGATAACGTGGGTAGATTATTCATCAATTTTCGATCTCCATTTCCATCTAAATTATCAGTAACTAATGGTGCTGCTGATTTTTTAGAAATGTCTATAAATAATTGGGAATTTTTAGACTTTTAGAAAATAAAATATTCAATTGGATTACAATACCATTTCGGATGTCTAAGCTTTTTCTAACATTTGCTTTTTCAGTTTTTTTAGATTGATGTGGATGTTTTGAGATAGCTTTTGTATTACATTGTGCATTTTCCGACCATTTTTCTAAATCAATATTGTTGGGTTTTTCATCAAGCAATTCTACAAAATTATCAGGGAATAATCCAGTTTGACCTCTCAATTCACCTTTCCACCATCCCTGAAATTAATATTGAAAATTAATTAATATTAAAAATGTTATAATTGAATATGGAATTTGTAAAATTTTTTTTTGCCTCACCATGTCAGGGACATCTTTTGAAATGATTTTAATTATATCACCCTCCTCTAAAGTTAATTCATCTTCATTAACTGCTTTATAATCGTAGCGTACTCTACATAATTCTATTTCCTCTTGAAAAATTGGACCAACAAAATTTGAAGGGAATACACCAACTTCACCTTTCAGTCTACCTTTCCACCATCCTTCTTCCACTTCTCCAAGAAATTCTATGCAATCTTGAGGAGTCAACCTCAATTCATCTTCATTACAAGGATCATAACTGAAGAGTGCTTTACAATATCTCCTACCAGACTTTCCATTACGCAGAGTTACTTCTAATTTATCACAATCGTCATTATTACCAATACTACTATTAGCTGAATCTGTCGATGGCTTTATCAACTAAATAATTTAATTTCAATAAGTAATTTGTTGTAAAAATTATAAATGACCATTTCAAGTATTTACCTGGACAAAGTTATCTGGAAACATACCACGTTTGTCACCTAGTACTCCCTCCCACCAACCACCAAGCATTTGTTTTACTTCCTTAATAATATCACCTTTTTTAATAGTTAATTCATCGGGCTCTTGTGCCTCATAGTTATATTCAACTATTGCCTCCATATTACTTATATTATCACTTTATCCAATTAGAAGTTTAAATCTGTACAAAAAACAGTTTGGATTGTAACACACTTAGTAAATAACAATAGTTGATGTCATATTTTTAAAAAACCTGTGATTGTAAAAGATAAAAAAGAAAAATTAGTGTTACCAATTAATACAATGTAAATCACCTCTGATAAACTGTTTTACTACTATAGTTCTTATAAATACACACAATATAAATTTGTTTCTTCATTCGAGATGGAATTCATACGTATTCTTCTCGCACGCAGTATACGTGTAAATGAAGATAGCGTAGACTATTGAGGTCATTTTTTTATCGACACGTATTTTAAGATCTTTGTTTAACAAATAATGTAATTATGCGTATCTCAATGTAATATTCGATTGTAGATGCCTTTGTGGTAAGAACTTTAGGCGTATCCCAATTCTGGTTGACAGCCCAACAAGTCTGTCACCGCGGCCATCTTGAACCATGCACTATATACACCGTCACGTACTATCCATAGAGAAAAGATGCAATTCGTTTTGAGGGTTTTGAGGCTATTGCTTACTTAACCTGTACAGCGGCGTGTGAGAAACGCGCGAAACGCAATTTAACGTACACTGCTTAACTTTCATGCGAAACGAATCACATTACTTGCATACTTTTCAACTAATGATAGAAGTTATCTATTCTTTTTTCGCAATGAATTTACTCTAATGTATGATAAGAATATTCTTTACAGAAATCTAATTTTACGAAATATAATGTACGTAGTTACTTGAAAAGCGAAAATACTTATGCTATTTAATATATTTTTTATCAATTTACATAAAGTAATGACGATTAATTCATTGAAATATTCGAATATTATTTATTCGCGAGAAATTTGAAATACAACAGCGCTTGTTAATCTATCTCTGTAAATTAATACCTATGCCCTCATTGATCGTGCAACGAATGAATCACGAATAAATAATGTAGGTTAACATGTATCTATAGGAATTACATTTAAATGCGATAAAACATTAAATAAGTAAATAACTTACGATGTACACTTTATACTCTTTCGCATTCTTCAGTTACATCCAAAAATAATTTAATGAATTAACTGACGATATTCGTAGCATTCCAAGCAATCTCCATTGTGAATGATTCACACTCGTAATCGAGGTTCCCTTATCACAAATGATACTCACGTAAGTCGTGAAGTGCTCAGGTGAATACAAAATTCTGTTTTCTGTATTGTTGTTCGTACCTTGCAACGTATAATAAATTTGGTCATTCGTTTTTCAAGCGGTAAATATAAACAAAAACATGGGTTAGATAGAATGTGTGCCACTTTATTTTATGGCTTATACACATCGAGTTTTCATAATTTTTATCACTAAAAAATTAAATATTTCATCAAATAAATAAGTTAAGAAGCAATTAAACGGTCCAAAATTCTTCGTTAATTTTTTTATTCACGTTATTTTCATTACAGATATTTTGTTTCATTGGAAAGTTTTGGAAAATAGTAACGTATCGTGTAACGGCTATCAAGCAAGTTGTAGTACTCGCAGTTGAGTAATTTCGTTACCTTACCGAATGACATATAAGTATGAATCGATCTCATTGAAATAATAAAAACAATGGTTCTTATATCGCTTCTGTTTACGTATTTATTTATGATTATAGTTACGATCGCTACTGGCTTTTAATGACAGTGATACTCGCGGGCATTATTATATGCATATATACACAAAAGTATCTGTCGCCATTACATTTTCTTATAAATTTTAATATTGTAAAAGCAACAAATACATGTAGCATGAGTATCGTACCATGTGTAAATATTCGTATTAAAACACATTCATAAATACCCCTATTTATTTAATTTGTCTTCATTGAAACCGATTTAGCTGTCAGTTTGCAAAATCAGTTACGTTTGATGCTAAAAAAAATTATAAAACGATCACAGATAACGACGCATCAGTACAGTGGTATGACATTTCGCATCAGAAATTGATTATCAACGCTAATTCAGTACACTGCTTTTTTTACAGGTTAGGTATAATTGAATCAATTTTTTATTTTCTTCTTTTAACGAAGCGCTATACTTTCAATTTTCTTTTGATACGGTATTATTTAATTTTTACGTTCGGTAGGCACAATAAAGGCATTTTCTGCTTTTGCCAACATAAACGAAGATTCAAATAGCACGAGGAAATTTTTTTCCCCACTGTCTTATTCGTTACATTCATAAAATCTTTATCAATCGATACTTGTGAATATTGAATACGTTGTCGTAAATTGTAACCATTCGGTTTTACTTGAACGAAAGAATGTTCACGCGATGAATTTTATTACTACAAATTATGCAACTTGTGCGTGATTTTTTTTTCTATCTTTGTACTACCAGTTTACTATCGCGAAAAACTATGATAATGAATATTAATTTTTTTTTACACAAAGCGATGCATTATAGTTATTCGAATTGTCAATTGAATGTTGAGATGTTAAAAGTCTGTATAATGAATTTACGAAAATTCCGCATCGAAGTTGTTCTCAACAACACAACATAAATGAAACTTCGTGTCCTCTCTCTTCCTCAAAAATATCGTTTTCGAGCAGCAATTCACGATTAAAAATAATTCATTTCAGTCTGTACAATAGAACTATTAATGTTGCAACATTATCTCGTGATTTTAATCGTTAATGTATACAAAAATTCGATCGTTCACGTCCATAATTCATTAAAATACATATAATTGACATTTTCGATACGTCTTTTTACAAAATGAGTATGATTAACGTTAAAAAGGCCACGCCGAGTAGATAGATTCCTAGAAAGAGATTAGCACCACCATCGCGTCATTGTCATCAGCACGTGAAATAATTTAATCGTATAAGAGTGATAAATTTTATGTATTATTTTTTTTCTTTCGATAATGAAAAGAAATGGTGGTCCACTGTAAGAAACACAGACGTCCAAGTACGTCTAAAAGCATCGGATGACGATCACAATCGTGCTTCATGAAGTCTTTCTTTCGTTTTGATATAAATATTGGCGATGGTTTCGTAAACACACACTGATTTTAAAATTCCTTCGTTAATAATGTAAAGTGCGAAATTTCAATCGTACGGAGATTCCTCAAAGCGCAATATCTGAAGTGTAGTAATTGTGCTTTGCGTTATTACTCATGCAGTGAAAATCGTTTTTACTATTTAGTTAAGATTAATAGGAATTTCTCTCTTTTTTTTTTGCTTATCTTCATCTTCAATGTTCAAGTTTCAAGTAGAAACTTACACTTATTGAATCGAGCCTTCGGTATTTTGAGTCAAGTACATTAAATCGACTTGATTTCGATGTTCGGCGAATAATTCCTATTTTCATTTTATGCCAAGAAAAAAATTTTGTTGAACCAAAATGTACATTTCTGTATTTTAATTGTTCGATGAAATAACCGTTAATTTGTGAAATCAACTAATATATTTTTCACTAAAAAGAACTCTATTCTTAGTCTTACTAACTATCGTTTTGGCAGAATAGGGATGCACATTTAGTTGGTTTGACAAAATTTTTTCTCAGTTTACGGAGAGCGAATAGAGTACATCGCGATAATTTTCGAAATTTAATTTTTTATGGGTTTGCTTGTTCGTCGCTCGACAAATCTCTTTCCCGTTAGATTTTCCTCTTCTTTTCCTTCGGAGCGTTGCATTCCTTGCCATAGGGCCATTCAGTGGCCATTCGCGTGGCATCGGTGACGCAAGACTTGAGGCCAGTGTCGAACACGGAGGCACTACTCCTTTCACGATGACTTCATCTCGTCGTCGGTTTTCTGAATTCTTTATTCATTCGATTGGATGACTCGTTTAGTTTATTTTTGCGTGACTAACATGAGCATCTCCAAGCGTCACCCTGCTGAGATGGTGATTGAGCTTTGATTATACTGTTTTCGCCTTCTCTCTCGGAGGCTTCGAACAAACTTGCCTGTTAATAAATTGTATGATTAATTAATTTGTTTCTGTACATTTAAATGTACAATTTAATATAATCGTTTTATCGTTTTATTCATTTTAATGTTTTTTAATGTAATGTAATAATTTATGTAATCAAAATAAACTTTTTTCTGTGTTCTAGAGACAATCAATTTTTAGCATATAATTTTTTACCATGTAGCCATCCATGTACTGTGGTGAGATAAATTCGACTTACTCGACGGCCACGTTGCTCACGAATTCTCCTGGCCAGAGTAACAAAAGCCTCTTCAATGTTGATATTCTCTTTGCAAGAAACTTCGAAAAAAGGCATGTCGAAATTTTCGGCAATTTTTTGACCCCGTTCAGCGTCTACTGCTCTGTGAGTTGCATCGTCGCATTTATTTGCAGCGAGTACTTTTACCACGTCTGGAGATGCGTTCTAAAAAAAATTCTCGGTGGTAAAAATGTCTTAACTAAAATAATATAATACTTTAATATTTATAAAATGACGAAATACTATTTTTTAAGAAATTCACCTCTTCGATATTCCGAAGCCAGTAAGAGAGGTGATTGAAACTCTCCAAACTGGTGACATCGTACATTAAAAGTATTCCCATCGCTCCGCGGTAATAAGCAGTTGTCAGTGTTCTAAACCTCTCCTGTCCGGCAGTGTCCCTTTAAATTTAAAGTTCCATCAGAATTTTTTCTTTCAATCGAAAATATAACTTGTATCTTACCAAATTTGCAACTTGATTGGCGTGCCATCCAGATTTATTATTTTCTGCTTGAAATCGATACCTGCGGTAGTTTATAGTAATTGAATATTGATAAAATGAAAGACTGTCCAATAAACAATTTCCTGCTAATCTTATGAAGCTTTAAACGGCTCGACAAAAATACTAATTATGAAAAAATAAATGTGAAAAAAAAAGCTTCAAATATAAATATGTACATGTATGAAAATAATATTCAAAAAAGTATATATTTAAACATATGTGTATACTTAAATAAGAAAGGTAAGGGCAATAACCCATTGTAATAAAGTGATAACAGCTGCACTCGCGATTAAAAAGCACGTTTCGCGATAAAGTATCGCAGGTATTTTATCCGGATTATTATTCTTTGTTCGATGACAAAAGAGAAAATTTCATACTTGGTCGAGGACGATTGATAAAAAAGATCAAACGTTTGGAATTTCCAGTTTTTCTCCTCACCTATCGTCGATATATAAATATCGTAATAACGCTCATCGCAGTAGCGATGGACTATGCAAGTTTTGCCGACGTTGGAGTCACCCAGCACGAGAACTTTATACGTGGCTGCGAAATCGAGCGCCATATTTCTACAGGGCACAGGGGATGGTTTTGAACCTGCTGCTCGGGGCTGACAGCGAGAACGTTTCGCATTTATAGAGCTGCGTGAAGGGGGATCGATTGCACGAGTCTGCGCCTTTGCGCGACCGGCTTCTGATTAGTTTCAAATATTCTTCATTTCTTCATAATCGTGATTAATTTAAATAATTTGCAATTTTCAGCAATTTACCTTTTAACAAAATAGTGGTATAAATAAAAATGTAAACACAAATTAAATTTTAGGAATTTTAAGAATAATTGATAGTTACTTAAATGTTTTACCGCATTTGGTTTTTAGTTAATACAAACTAAAAATTTTACTTGTGATTATATCAAATGACCTTGGCACAGCACACATCCTAGTAATATCGAAAATCACCTAAAACAGGGGCAAATTAAAAATTTTCGCTCGTTGCAGTTTTAAATTATAGAGAGAGTTTGGAAAGGATCTAATTTATAAGCATTCTAATTATATTAGATGAACAATAATAGTGTCGATTTGATTAGGCACGTTTTTTTATTACAACACAACTGTATATATAAAATTTTCTATATCACATAAAAAATTAAAACCATATTAAAAAATATATTAGACTAATTCTATTCATTTCATTCATGATAAATAACAATAATACTTGATTACATATCCTGCAATATACGTAAATACAAACTCACACACATACGTTGCGTCGTATATACGTCAGCAATTTACATAATAATAATAATAAATTAAATCTATGCTCTCTTGTGTGTAAAATCATTGGCAGTGATCATATAATATAATTAAAAATCTAATTCTATTCAGTACTTTTATAATAATGACTATTTTTCCATATTTTAATTTTATATTGTGATTTTCATAAAATCGCAATATATTCTTTGATTTTTAAAGCATCTACAAGAATGTTTCATACTATACTATTGAAATAACTTAAATGCAATTCCATTACATTTTGGATGCAACGTAATTTGATATCAATTTTAAAATTCGTTATAAAGAATAACAAACGAGTAACCCAATAACAATCATACCTAACATGTATGTTACGTCGCGTGCGATACTGGGATCATTATTTTCCGAGCATGGAAGAGAAGTATTCTTCCAATTCATGGCGCACAGTGGAAGTATAACATGTAAAATATCGGGTATCATAAACCCAAGATCACGAACAACCTAATTAAACAATAAAATTAAAATATTTTTTAATCGGGTCGTTATCTACCGATAATTAATAAATATTACCTGATGGGCATAACCCTCTCCTTTTACAACATTTGTATAAAACTGATCCCAACCACCAGCTATGATATGTAAAATAGCTATGGAAACAATTCCAAATGCTTTTCTATGTGTTACTGGAGTTTTACTATCTGCAAGCTTGACTACCAGGTAGGTTGACAAAAGCTCGGTAAGGGAAAAAAATAACTGATGGTACCATTGCGAATAAAATTCATCATTCCAATAATTAATGTAAACCCACCATGAATAATAATGAGAAAATACAGCAGTTGCAAACAGTACAAACATAGTGAATCTTAGTTGTCTGTTCAATGCTAATCGTACAATATGTTTCACTGTTTCGTAAAAAATAATTACTCCAAAAACTATAGCTGCCCAAATTTTAAAGGTGTTAGAAGTAGCATTGAAATACATGTGTTTATACGAAGCAATTCCTGATTCGTAAGATCCTGTAATTAAACATATCCATATTGACAATCTGCTAAAATCATTTTATTTTGAAATTCAAAAAATTTTACCTTTGAAAACAGTATCCCAACATGAGCAAGAACAATATTGCTTATCGACCATTCTAGCATAATCATGCCAGAAATAACTTAAAAATGTAATATGAAGAGGAGGGATTGTTAATGGAGCTAATAAACCTACCACTTTATAGCTACACTTTTTAAAATTAGTACATAATATACGTTTTATCAATCTGAACATGGCCATTATTATTAGAAGATATTATTTTAATAGCAGTGAACAGTAGTCTTTACTCTGCACTGGATATGTACCTTCATTGTACTTTTTATTTTCAACTCATATTCTATTTATGGGAGTATTAAAATAGCTTCTGAAATCATTTGCATTTTTGGGCAATATACACATTACTAGTGAATACAGAAAATCTGTAATAAACAATAAATTACCTGTCATATTGCATCAAAAGCATAATTATTGAAAATAAAACAATGCCTTATGCTGCTTGACAGTACCACTTACCTACCCAATAAATACTTTTCCATTTAACGCCATTGACGAATCTTAGGTTAATTAGCATGTGCTAAAATCCGTAAAATTGAAAATTTGAGCTTGTTCATTACATATTGTAATTATTTATTACCCTCATTTGTAAAATGTATATTATTTTTTGAATGACAATTTGACGAGGATCTTAGAACCTTATTAAAAATATTATCTTTCTAACGTAAATGGTGTTAAAAATTCAAACATCGCTCAATTCAGTTGCATTTTGTATATTTAGTAATATTTATTACCAACTTTATTTATCCAACTCACCAAAGAAATAACGCAACCGATAAGTAAAATTTCTGTTTGATGTAAACTAAATATACAATTCAGAATACGATTTTTCGAATCTTGTATCACAACATTTTATGCTTCGACCAAATAAGGAGAAGGGCGGAACAAGCGTCAAGCATTCGACAAGTGTGTATGTGTCGTATGAAGCGAATAGCGGTGTGTCGGCGACGTTTTATACAGAGGTGTTTGAACCAGACAGATTGTTAAGTTTTTAAATTGTAATTTAAGAAAGTGGAATAGATTTTTAAAATGTCTTACGAAACAAGTGAGTAAAGTATATTGTTGTTTTTTTCGCTGATACAATTCCTAAACAATTTTTTAATTTCACAACAGATGAATCAAAATTATCCTACGCTTCTTTTATTGTTGTCGTCGTATGCCGAATCGTCGGCATTTTTATGCTAAATAAAGTTTAGCTTTGGCCGAATTATTAAGTTATGAGAATAAAATAACTCAGAAACTCGAATGAATTTAAAATAACAAACGAGATTAATTTTCTAAATTAGTATTCATCGTTAATACGTATACATATACTTTTTATCTTATCTGTCATCATTTACTCATGCGAAAAATAGCGGAATATTTTGAAAAACTTGACAGCGATTGAATTTTTTATTCGGGCGACGTAAAAAATTTTATGATTTTTTGAGGACTAAATCTTTATAGAAATTATTATGAAACTAAAGAATACGACTGATTTTTCGTAAATGTGGTACTTAATTTCTTTGTATTCTTTTTTACTTGAATGAATGTGTGACTTTAAAACTAAATTTTATATATCATTTAAGATGTGGTGGTTTTATTTAAAGATCGCGTTCGAAACTGAGATATTACAACTACACTAAAATATGAATTGGAATTTTGCCAATTCTACAGTAAAACTTTTTTCCCACATCAAATTTATTTTTCTTTTTCTAGTCTTAAAAATTTTCCTACATTTCTTAATTCCTTCATTTTTTAATTAATAATTTAATAAATTTTATTCATAATATTTATAATATTTTTTTAGAATACATATTTTCTGCGTTACCTAGAACGCAGAGAGGTCAACCACTTGTATTAGGAGGTGATCCTAAAGGAAAAAACTTTTTGTACACTAATGGTAATAGTGTTATTATAAGAAATATTGATGTAAGTGAAAAATATATACATATCCAAAATTTTATTAAACAATAAATTTATCATATTTAGTTTAATATTATTTTTGTAGAATCCAGCTATTTCTGATATCTATACTGAGCATTCTTGTACTGTAAATGTAGCAAAGTATTCTCCAAGTGGATTTTATATTGCATCAGGAGGTATTAATTGATTGTTTATGCATTATTACAAATTAATATTTAATTTTTATAACAATTAGCATTGATTGGGTTAATTTATGAATTCAGATCAATCTGGTAAGGTTCGTATTTGGGACACAGTTAATAAAGAACATATTTTAAAAAATGAATTTCATCCAATTGGTGGGCCGATTAAAGATATTGCATGGTCACCTGATAGCCAACGGATGGTGGTTGTAGGTGAAGGAAGAGAGAGGTTGATTTCATTTAACAATACTTATTTACTTGAAATAAAAACATTTATTTATTCACTCATTTACTGATTTTTAGATTCGGCCATGTGTTTATGGCAGAAACTGGAACATCTGTGGGTGAAATCTCTGGCCAGAGTAAACCTATCAATTCTTGTGACTTCAGACCCTCTAGGCCATTCAGATTAATTACTGGAAGTGAAGATAATACCATTGGTATTTTTGAAGGACCACCCTTTAAATTTAAGATGACAAAACAGGAACATTCTCGTTTTGTTCAAGCAGTGCGTTATTCTCCTAATGGTAATTTATTTGCCTCAGCTGGTTTTGATGGTAAAGTGTTTTTGTACGATGGCACAACGTCAGATCTTGTTGGAGAAGTTGGTTCTCCTGCGCATCAAGGTGGAGTCTATGGGGTAAAGAGCTTATTAATTTAATTCTAAAAAAGTAAAACGAAATTTGGATTATTAGTAAAACTTCTTTTTAACATAGGTATCATGGAAAGGTGATGGTACACAAATATTAACTGCTTCTGGGGATAAGACATGTAAACTGTGGGATGTAGAAACAAGAACTGTGGTTAGCGAATTTCATATGGGACCTAGTGTTGATGATCAACAAGTATGATTTATATTTACTTTTTCACAAACTTCATAAAATTTTAATTTTTGTGAATGATGACATAAGAATTTAACCACTAATGGTGTTAAACCTTTTAGGTTAGTTGCTTGTGGCAAGGCAATCATCTACTCTCTGTATCTCTTAGTGGATTCATAAACTATCTCGATGTAAACAATCCAAAGAAACCATTGAGAATAATTAAGGTAATTCACGAGAGGTTGAAGTTATTTAGACATTTACGTTATTCTATCATTAAATTAAATATAATTACAGGGCCATAACAAACCAATCACTGTATTGACATTGAGTCCTGATCGAGAAACTATATATACAGGATCTCACGATGGTTATATTACCAACTGGAATGCAAAAACTGGAGAAAATGATAGGGTACAAGGTCAAGGACACGGTAATCAAATTAACGGAATGAAAGCTGCTAATAACCTACTTTACACTGCCGGAATTGATGATACCCTAAGAGCTGTTGATATCGCTACAAATATGTACTCAGAAACTTCCATTATCAAGTTAGGTTCACAACCTCGTGGTTTGGATATATACAACGATATTGTTGTAGTAGCTTCTGTTCGTGAGGTAACAACAAATTTTACAAAAATTCCGAACTTTATAAATTACATTTTTATTTGGATATTTTCTTTAAAAATTTAGATAAGCGTCTCACAAGATGGTAAAAAGGTATCGAGTATACCAATCAATTATGAACCATCTTCAGTGTCAATTAATCAAGAAAACGGCGAAGTAGCCGTTGGCTCAACATCTGACAATAAAGTGAGTGATGTCTTTTACGCTAATGATTCATAAATGGGACAAAATTATTAATTCAAAAATGAAACTTTCATTTTAGGTTTATATTTATGAATTATCTGGAACAACATTGTCAGCAAAGACTGAATTAGAACATTTGGGTCCTGTTACTGATGTTTCATTCAGCCCTGATAACAAACACTTGGTGGCTTGCGACGCTAATAGAAAAGTCATTTTGTATTTGGTTCCTGAGTATAAGGTAAACTATCATAAAATACCATGTAAACTATCACAGTTTTCATTTCAATCATTTAACTATCTGAAATTTTTATCATATTTGCTACAATTTTTTTTTGGATCAATAGAAGGTAGGTGAATTCATTCAAAAATACGACTATTAGTATTATCTACCCTAATTCAGCCGATAATTACGTTATAAATGAATTCAATTTTTAGTTGGCACACAATAGAGAATGGGGTTTCCACAATGCTCGTGTTAACTCTGTTGCTTGGTCGACCGATTCGTCAATGGTTGCTAGCGGTAGTTTGGATACCACTATAATTATTTGGAGTGTCACCAATCCAGCCAAACATACTATCATTAAAAGTAATTTTAGAATAAAAAATATAAACGCATACATACATGTACGAATATCAAATAAAATGTTTTAATATTTTCAGATGCTCATCCCCAAAGTCAGATTACGCGTTTAGTGTGGCTCGACGAAGAGACATTAATTTCAGTTGGACAGGATTGCAATACTAAAATATGGCGTATAGAAAAGATTTAATAATCTTGATGAACGATTTGTAATACGTTTTTAAAAAAATAGTAATATTTGGATACAATTTATTTATTTAATTTTTTGAACAACAGATAATGTATATTATTTTTAAATATAATTCTTAATATACTATTATAAAACTCGATTGTCGACTATTTCATAGTATTTTGTGTTAGAAATCAATTAGCTTAATTTTCATCTGTAACAATTATCTCAGGTAAGTACAGATGAAGGCATTATATGCGCTAAAACTCAAATTAGTCAGCTACGATCTTTATTTGAACATCGTAAAGGTAACAAGGAACAATTTGATGATTACATTATTTTAGGAACATCCACGCACTTTAACTTTCAGGTATGGCCTAAAATGATAATCACTTTCTTTTAAAAAAAAGTGAGATTCATTTGTCATCTATATTCTTATTTACAAATATGTAATATTGTTGAAAATCTAATTGTCGGAAATTTTAATGTTCTATGAGGTATTAGGTACTCTTCTAAGGCTTTTGAACATTATATCGTGGACGTTTTTGTGGTGACGATACCGGATGTCTGTATGAAACGTGTTTTCTTAGAGCATCTCTTGATCGCGAAACGTGTGAACATGCTGTACAGCTGTACGAACTATTACTATGAGTCTCCATGTGTACCCGTAAATTATACTGATTACTTAGTTGTTTCCCGCAAACTAAACAAGTAACACTTGATTTATTGCACGTTTGTGGAGTTCGATTAGTCGCGGATGATGCAAGAAACTTGAGATTAGCATCCCATATAGGTGGAAATTTCGATTCTTCTGTAAGTGTGTTCTGTTCCTCTGATATTGATGTAGATTCATCAGTTATATTTGTCATGAATGTTTTTTCAGTCAATTTTTCTGGTTGTGATGTAATATTCATTAGTGTCGAGTTTTTGTCTCTCTTCAATTTTGCATTTATGGAATAATAAGGGGTTGTTTTCACGCAATAAGATACACTCTCTTGATCGTTTGACGATTCTTCATCCATATTGTCTACAGGGCCAACAGCTGATAAAGATTCAGTGACTTCAGTACCAGTTACATTTTCCTTCATCTCAGATTTCACTACTGTTTCAAGTGAAGATTTATCTTGTACGTCTACTCCAGATGGTGGTACATATAAACCATTGTCATGACGTAAATTTTTCTGTGGATAAGTATTGTTCTAATTAACATTAATCAGATGTTTAGTATAAAATTATTGGATGGATAAATTTTGAGCTCTTACTTATAAATTATCATGCAATGTTTTGTTGAAAAGGTGAAAATGTTAGTAATTTTAACAGTTAGCTAAATTTAACGTTTGTTAAGATCACTTGAAATGTAATAAATATCAATGAATAGATGTGAAATCTGTACAATGCTATGGCTCTACTCCATTATGTGACATATATTACACAATTTTCTCTTTTAAAAAAATCTATTTAGATATACCTGTAAATTTATTCAATGGGGTAAGGTTCCATGGGATGCATCCACTTGCATTTAGTTGCAACACACACAACGATCTTGATCTCGTGGATATCGTTTATATTCATTATCGTTCCTTTGATGCATATATGAATACACTATGTACTGGATATTTCCTTTGTGAGGTACTTCTTGAGGAACGACAGTGAATGTGTTTAAGTGACCTGAACAAAACAACACAATCATACGGTAATTCAAAGATTATGGGTTGAAAAGCGGGTGTGCAAACTGTTTATTATCACTTCATTTCGAAGAACAAGGAAAACATGAAGAGGAAATGGGACAACATAAACAGAATTTACAAAATGTGTTATATAGAAATTTCGTAGATGACAAATTTATTTTGTGGTGAAATTCATCTGTTGGTATATGATAATGAGAATAATTTCGTTTTAGTAAGATGGAATTCAAGCAAGTACAACTTATTAGAGAATAAAAAATATATAAGGACTCTAAATTTATTAGAATAAAAATGACAAATTAAACTTCTATAAAACATTAAATAAAAACACAATGCACAATTTAAAAAAAATAATATTATATAATGGAATATTCTTGAGCTGTAGAACTTAAATTTACTCCTATAATATTTAAACATTAACAAGGATTTTCTCACCCCTGCAATATCTGCTAAACCTCTTATATGGAGTGTATCAGCCATAGCTAATAGCGCAGGTAATTGTTCTTGATAAATATTTACTTCTCCATTATACATAAAAGTTACTAAAGCGCATAGGATGGTGTATTCCATACCAGGTAATACAATTACCGGATGTTGTAAGGAATTCAAATCCTAAAAATTAAGTTAAACCATAAATTGAGTTTTAATTTTTTAACATGTGAAAATAGATATTGGGCAATATGAACACCTTAAATAATTCTTTAAAGTAGTAACTACATGCGGATAAAATAATTCTGTGAGCATGTATGTGTCTACCACCAGCGCTCAAAGTAACATCTGTTAAATAACCACCATCAAGCAATTTTGGTAGTGAACTCAACAGTGTATTTTGAAAGTTGTGCCATCGCAGACAAAATTGCTGTCCCTCCATATTTGTCACTATATAAAAATAAATTAAGTATGCAGAAACAAATTCAAAATAAATTTTTGTAAAAAAATTTTGTAAGATTTTTATCATTTGTATTCGTATATTTATAAATTTTATCGAAAAGAAGGTTATGTGTTGCAGAATTTGAAATCACCACAAAAACAATTAATTATGTTCAACTAAAATTAATTGACTGGAAAGACGTACGAATTGCCTCTACGACTTTGTGACTCGACGAATCAGACAATACTATTTATTTAATCAGTTCGCAGGTTCCAGCCAAATCTATTATTGTACCCAGGTATGGCTGGAGGAAAGAATATAAATACCAGCACTATTTCATTACTAACATTCTTTGGATTAGTGACATTTAGCACTTGACCGCAACTAACAATTAATTTATGCTATGGAATAATGTAATTTTGACATATTCCTCTTTTGCTTGCAAATATATTGTCGAATTACTCACAACTTATGAATTTATACAACACTTGATTTTTATTTGGCAATCATGGATAACAAAATGTTTGTAGTCGAAGGTCGAATCTAAGAAGTTGTGCTGGGACAATTTAGTGCTAGATATTTAACAACCTTATATGATTGGTCGCAAATGTCGCAAGTGGGTTAATTAAAATGAGTACGTCGTAAAATTGATCACAATAATCGAAACTGCAAAATATACAAATGGATTAAACTCGTATGTATTTCTCCCTATAAAATAATTGTTTCAACATGATTATTTAAATTACGAAAATAAACCTCAATACCGAAATTCAATGTTATTTTTATAAATTGAAATTTAAAATACGTCAACTGGCTTGAGCTATATTTGTATATATTCGTTTTGAATACAACTGCCATTTCGTGATTTTACTAAAATGCATGGAAACTATTTTTAATATACTTTAAAGCATGGCTGTATGCTGTATTTCGAAATTATTGGAAGTAGGAACTTAGTGTTTGGTTGTTAAATGATGTAACAAACGTTTTTCAGTATAATTACTTGAGTTGAACAATTATTAATGTTCTATTAATTATAAACTTATTACTAAGTAGAATTTAATGTTAAATTTAATTTTTTTAAGCTTTGTTTTATTTACTTAAAACAAAATTTTCTAATATAGGATTTTTCAAAATTCTTAATGTATTTCCTCTCTTGTTGAAAAAAGGTAAGTATTATATATTTGATCTGATAACTAACATAAAAACTGCTTATTAAACAGGGTAAAATACTTATTAATCAGGTTGAATTTATTTACATTAATAAACAATTTGATATATCTAAGCTTGTACATTAAAAATAGAAATTTATTGTTTCATCAGATAACAGATTGAAAAAATAATTTTTCGAGTTAATTTCAAATATTATCAAAAGCTACAAATTGATTCATTATCATCAGATTTTGTACTCTTGAAATCTTTTTCATTTTGTTCAGCAGCATCTTCTTGATCAGACATTTCATCCCAATTCTCATCAGATTCACTAGCCAGATCATTATCTCCTGAGTCAACATCTTCATCTGATGAATCTGCAGAAAATAATATATCAGTATATGAAAATTTGTATCTAATTTATCATATTATTGAAATACAATATTTAAGTTACCTGGATCTTGATAGACAAGCAATTCTTCCGTATCTTTTCCTTTCTCTTCTTTAAGTTGTGAAATCACTTCTACTGCATAAGAGACTCTTCCTTTCAATCTTGAGATTAGTGGCAAGAGTTTCATTTTATTATCAATAGAGCTTAATATAGCATTTAATGTTTCTTTTGAATCCGAATTTGATAAATAATTAGCATGTATAATTGTTAAAGCTTTTAACCACATCGCTGCTATTTGACACCTAAAAATAACAAAATTGGATAAAATTGTTGTTATACTATTAATTTAAATATTTCTGATAATTGTATTTTGGTCAACTTACGTATATGTTCTACTTTGCAACATATCATTCAATTCCTTCAACAGAGGTATAATGGCTTCAACAGGTAATTTCGCAACTGTATTTTTAATAATATTTTCATTTTTAGTGAATAAGACACTTTTCAAAATGTTTTTATCCTTACTATTTAAACCTTGTATTAAAATTTGTGTCATATTGGTACATTTTATTGGTGTTTTCTTATTCAAATTCATGTCTACATTTAAATTTATATTTTCTAATCTATCTTTAAGCGAATTTGTATTGTTTCCTTTACTTCGCTTCAAAGGAGTTGCAACAGTACCTGAAGCAACATGTTCCACACTGGAATCTTCCATTCCAGCAGTTTTCACATTAATCTTAGTTTCTTCTTTCTTTTCCCTTGACTGATGTACTTCTGATCGTACTAAATATTGTACTTTTTCTGAGAAATCTGGTATTATTACTTCGAAATTGATATTAATATATGAGCCATATACCAGCAACAGCTTTTCATCTTCAGTTATTTTACCAGAAATAATAGGAATTTGTTGTATGCTGTCTTTACCATTACTATCTGATACAACTATTAAAGTCAATTGAGGTTTCAGAGGTTTGAGACAATGCCCATTAGGTTGATATTTAAATACGTATGCTTGTCCTGATCTTGTAATTGCCAGTACCATTACATGCGATCTGTTAGATACATGAACTGTTACAGATATAACATCATCTTGAATTGTCAAAGTTGCTACTGCATTTTTATCACTTTTTTGCTGAAATAATGAAATAATATATGAAATATAAATTTAATATTATTTATCACATACCATAAATTAACTTTCGAATACATACTTTATCCAATGCCCAAACACACAATTGGCCATCGCCATTAGAAGTACTAATTACGTAATTTGAATTATTTGCTGATAAAGGGCTCAAAGAAGATATTTTATTTACATGTCCACTGAAAGTATGAATAATTTGTTTGGTAGCTAAATCCCACCATTTGATAGCTCTGTCAGCAGAAATGAGGAATTTCCCATCTGCTGAGAGAGCTAAAGCTGTGATTTTGGCTTTACCAGATTTCCATTTACACTTTGTCCTATTATTTTGAATGTCCCATTCTACAATCTGGTGATCATCAGCGGCAGTAAATAACCCACAATTTGCAGACCATGTTATGGCACTTATAGATGCAGTATGACCATCTACTAATATATTGTGTACAGAGGCTGAAGCAATATCGTACAATGTAATTTTTCCATCTGCAGATCCTACTGCAACAATTTTTTTAATTTCAGAGTTTTCAACTGATTTCTTCTTACTGCTTTTCCTTGGCGAGGGCTGAAATCCAAAATATATTTTTTAATTCTTGTTCAGTGATTAGAAATATCTACGTATGATTAAACTAGTGATACCTAAATATTTTATTATAATATAATTTTGGATTCAAGTGAATTACCAAATTATTTGATTCAAAAGATTTTTAGAACTTCAGTGATTACACACATCAAAATAAAATGGAACATGTTTATTGCTGCACATCACCATAACCTACAATAAATCTACGACGTGTTCCCTCTTAACCCAAAACAAACGACTGGCACCACGCCAGTTCTTCTTTCCGGAAAATTGGTGTTATTTTTTAAAACCCAAGTAAAAATTACTTACATGTTGTACTGATGTACCAACAGATCCTTGACTCCCGTAGATCCACTGTATAACATTGCATGATAATTGTAAACGTAGATCCGGAACAAATTCTCGTTCAAGTCGACATGTTGCAGAGTCCCAAATTTTCAATTTTCCCTCATTACTATAATGAGCAAAATATAGCCCATCGGGAGAAAAAGCCGAATGTCCCATATTAACTACGTTTGTCATTTCACATAACTTATTTATAAAATGAAAAAATGAAGATTAAAAAAATTTTTGTAGACTTAAAACAACACATTAGTCGAGCCGTCTAGCTCTGACGGCTGCACGTTGCTACACGTGCTTCACCGTCTTCACCGGGTACATTACCGTCATCTGTTGGCGATACTTTCAGACCCCAGAATTTCGATAATCACGCCCTCTCTACTCTACGAATACATAATGTTAGATATTAGTTCAGTCCAGTTAGGCACTCATCTTGCAAAAAATAAAATATAGGTTTGGGCCTTCCCGGTTATAAAATATATAACTGCTAATATCTAAAAATTTCATTAAATACATCATTAATAACTGTTTTTAATAAATACTTGAATAGAACACCATGTCGGTAGCCAAAGTATTGGAGATGTCAAAAGTGCGTTCATTTTTTAAAAATAATTATATCTTGACCTGTTTGTGTACATATAAATAATACAATTATAATCTCTCGTGTTTACTTTACTATTTTATTAATATATTTTCGAATTTTAAATAGTCGTTATACCGAATACCTAAACCTAATAGATGGCAAAAAGGTATAGGTGCTGAACTCCCGGAGGCATATAAAAAGTTTTGGAAGGAATGGAAATTAACACAACCTGCTCCAGTTCATTATATTCCTGAAGAAGGAAATTACAAAAGGATCGAAGAAACTGGAGAAGTGTATGTTATGTTCTTATTAATCTTCCATTCAAATTTTGAATCATGGCTATCATTGCAGTAAGAGAATAGATAATGTTCCTTTGCCGTTACTAAAACCAAAAGAACTACATCATGGTATATGGGGTGGTGAGGCTATTGTACAAGGATTTTACAAACCAGGTCCAAAACAACGCAAGCATCGTAGAGTTCCTCATTTTTGGTTCCCTACATTAGTAAAGAGTGTTGTATATAGCGAAGTATTAGATTGTTATATGAATGTAACTGTAACCCATAGAACACTAGATCTCATTCATAAAAATTATGGATTTGATCATTATTTGTTAAAGGTATTTGTCATGAAAATTATAATATAACATTAATTATGTGAATGTAAATTCTCTAATTCTTTGTCAATTTCAGACAAAAGCATGTGATCTAGGATCTTTGTTAGCTCTAAAAATAAAACGAAAAATTCTTACTGCTTTAGCAGATAAAACATTGTATCCAAATAATGAAGCTAAACGAGAGGAAATTTATGCTAAATATTCTAAATATCTGAATGAGGTAATAAAATTTGTTATATTACTAAATTCACTGTAAAATTAAATTTCTATTATTTTTAGTATACTCGTGAAGAAATTGAATGGTATGGTTATTCATATGATGAAGCTTGTCAGAAATGGGTGAACATGAAAAACGACAATGTTGAGATAAAACCCTTGAAGATACAATTTAGGGCAGAATTAATTGAGAAATTAAGAAGTGGTACATATCAAGATGAATTAGAAGAAATTGAAGAACAAGAAAAGTTTGTATTACTTAATTATTTGTCACTCGCCATTATTTGAAAAACTTTTAACATTATCATTAATTTTATAGGTCATCTTGGATTTCAAGGTTTAACCCTTTCAAAAAATCTTGAATTTGAATAGCTTTCTTGAATGTTGAAACAAGTAACATATTTGTAAATAAAATGAAAAATTCGTTCATTTGTTGAAAATTTTTATTTTTTATTTCAAATGATAACATACTTATTGATCAACAATTGTGATAAAATAGATATGAATGGTTTTACATATTGACACAGCAATGGCACAAGTAATATATCTTTCGATCATTTGAATGCTATGTGTCGTTATTGTTTCTCAAACGGGAATTTCACAGCGCCGCGATAGCGCTATTATGGATAATACTCCAACATGACAAAAAACACGCAAACATATGTTACATACTTTCATGATGTTCCCAAACTCAATATATATATTAATTCATACTAAAAATATCGAATACTAACATCTTCATTAACTACATCACAAAAGATTTCTTAAAACTGTTATTCTAATGAAATTCAATAATCAACTACTAGAAATTATCTATTTAAGATATAGAGCATTCTAAATCTCCATCTTTGGGAAGACAGTTTAATGAAGAAGCAACCGCTCTCGTGATATATGTCATCGTACCAAAACTCCCACTAGGTGCACTATCATAAAAGTGTTGACATACGTATGCAGCTCCACCACAAAGAAGTGTACCCATTAGTGTCGTTTCTCGTTGTTCCTTTGGTTTTGCACAACACAATGTAGCATCTCCGTCTATTTTCATCTGCAAATCAATTAGGTATATCATTTTTTTTGTCAAATAATAAGCTGATATTTTACTTACTTGATCTTCAAGGAAAATCGCGTTTGCTGTATGAACAAGATGTTCTACAGCAATTACACCACCCAATGAACTAACTGCATTATATTCTGTTACTAATGTTAAAACCATCAGTGCCTCAACTACAAGTTGACGATATTCTGGTTGTGGAATAGTATTCAATACAGTTTCAACTGCCAGAGCAAACTTCAACTCTCCAGGCGTCATTTCTTGGGTCAAATTTTTAGGCAAAATTTTGTCTTCTATGGCAAGACCCTGACACTGAAATTTTGACAACGTATGTAGCATGTAAGTTTTAAGGAATAATCTGATAGTGCAACAATGATACTCACTCGTTCGAGTACTTGCCAAACTCGAGGATAAAAATCTCTCGGAACTCTATTTAAAGCACCATCAAGACGTCGTCTTCTTAGCCACTGGCCTTGCCTATCAGGTTCTGTTTCTGAGTTATCAGTTTGGTCACAGCTCAAAAATCCGCCAATTTGAGATTTCTAAAATAATCACCTCTAATGAACACTCAATATAAAATATTATAAAAATAAACAAACTATTGAACGTACCTTACTCACTCTGCTGGACTTGCAGCTTATCACGGAGAAATTACCACGACCAACTAAAAATCATTTAATTTAGCAATCAATGTTCATGTATCATTATAGGAATACTGAACAAATGTAATTTACGTACCGCTGCTAATAGCAAATTCTTTGCCACTCATGATATGGTGCAAGAGATTTTTCATCTCAAATGGCGATAAATTAAGTAGATGCTCCGATGCTTCTTCACCAGTACAAATTAATGTTCTAGATAATTCGGTAGCCATAACTTGAATAATCAAACCGACTCTCAATCTTAGCATCTCATGGAACAATTGCGGCTCTGTTCTAATGAACATTGCCAGATAAACAAGGAGCTCCTGCGTCAACATGGCTGTAGACTCATCATCTCCATAAGCTTGATGAATTAACGATCGGAGTTCGTTTTCGGGTAGTGGAGCAACAATGGTATGCTCATTAGACGGTGGCATACCGACTGTGACTTGTTTTTGGCGAACTAATAAATCTGTTACAGCTTTTGCTAAATCTTCTACTCTTTTACCGAGCATACCAGCAGTGTGACGTACAATTCCCCACATTTTTTGCTGACACGCTTTCTCGTATAAACCTTTTAGTAAATCTTTAATTAAAACTGGATGACCTTCTTCAACCATGCCTGTGTTGAAATACAATCCTTGAGAATCAACCTGTAAATAATTAAAATTAATCTTCTAAGTGTAATTCGTTTGAAACAATTTTTAAAATGGCATGAAATGATATCTTACCAAGTATTGCAGAATATCACCTTGCTCTTCAAGACTTTCAGTTTCTCGTAACATTGACAACAACTCTTCTACTTCGGTATCGGCATATTGCGTTTCCGACGGATTTCTATGTCTTGGTCCTTTTTGAAGATTCTTCCACGGCATATCTTCAGTAGGCGATGGTGCGCGTTCAACTGTAGTAGGCGTAGTGTACGTTGCAGTACTCAAAGATGTATCTGTCACTTCAATGAAAGGATTTACGTTTAAAACAGCTGATGAACGACGTTCTTCTCCAGCCATTCCAAGAATTTCAGCTGAAAAATATTTAAAAAGATTTTTATTGTATACAATAAACTATTTTAATAATTTGAGTTATTGTAAAATAACAAATTCTTTATTGGACGAATATTTTGTTAGCACACTTACTTTCTTGCAGGATAGGAGAAGCCACGTCTGCAGAAATATATAGTTAATAATTTTCTCTTTTCATAACATGCAATTCTATTAATAGATGTTAAAATAACCGATATATATCTACCACAGAGATTTTTCATCCACATTAATGCTGGTTGAAAACAAACATTTGAACTTACAAAACATTAAATTGTGTTATCGTTTTATAACAAGTTAATTTTAAAATTACAACAAAAATTACTTACGTTCAACAGCTATTGATCTAGTCTTTTTAATAGCACCTTTAACAGACATTCTACGTTTCATATTCTTTCCTGTTCGTACGACAGGTTTATTGAGAAGACCCGTACGATGTGGGAAAGCTCTCATTAAATGTTCCTCTAAATATTGTGAAACCTATAAAAGTATAGAAAACGATTATTTTTATTATTAATTCTCATTATTCCAATTTTACCTCTGGATTTAATTTATCTGGACGACCGTCTTCGGAACTACCCAAAAAACTCAAATTTGTAATACACGAGGTACTTAAGAAATCATTTAAATTTCCTAATGAAACGCGAGTTCCATTGATGTAACCACTTTTTAATTTCTTCATCGTTGTTATCATAGCCAGTGGAATTTTTCCTTGATCTGGAAACAAATTTTATTAAGTTGCGATATATGTTGGATACAAAAATTTATCGATTATAGATGACGATTTTGTATGGACAATTTTTAGATGTTTAGCATATTTTTCTAAACAGATTAAACAACAAGCCGTAAAAATTCATTATGATGAGTTAATGATGCCAGTGGCATACCTAAATGATTATGAGTGGCAACGAGTGTTATGGTCGGTCGGCCGAGCATTTGTTTCCAGTTGATGGTGAGGAAGGCCAAATTGGTGGTAAATGTGTTGGCGAGTAGTCCAGCATCGTTTGTCACATAGAACTCCTCAGCATCAAAGTTCTAACACATGCAACAAACGCGCACGCCACAAAACAAATAAGCACTTTTTTCATAACAATACTCTATTGTATCAGAATGTAATATTTCATATTCATAAATATATGGATCTTCTTTCTCGCACAGGATTATGTATAGGATATCAAATGTCTCCAGTTTGAATATATCTCACTCAGTGTGTAATGAATGATTTCGATTACTAACATTAATTGACAAATATATATATATATAAGTTAGTATTTCATGAATATAATGTTCTGTTTTTAATAAATCAGCAACTAAACTGCCTGCATAATCACTGAAGCACAGATGTAAAACAAGGAAACCAATGCATACATGCAGGCAGACATGTTAGATATATATGTCAGAACAGCTGTAAAGTCTAAAATTTCTTAAACAGAAATTACAGCGTTTGAATTTATCATTACTGTACCTAGGTGAATGTTCTTGAGCGGCATGACCACAAGAGGCCGGCCTAACATGTTCTGCCAGCTAGACTTCAAGAAATTAATTTCGCCTTTGAATATGTCAATCATGAGCTCATAGTCCGATGCGATGTAGAAGCGGGTCATGTCTGTCAACTAATGTTTGATGCAAGAAGTACAAGCAATATAAGGAAAGAAATAGAACTTTTATACAATATAAAATTAAAAAAATAATATTCACAAAATAATACTGTTCGTTTCTGAAAGTTCCATCTTTTACAATATTCTATTTCATAAATAATGTAAAAATATTAAAAAATAATGATCTCCCTTGAATTACCTGTGGCGTAAATGCAAAAATCTTATCGTGCAATGAATACAGTTTACTCGTGCTGAGGATTCCGACATCTCTCGATTTTCTTCCAGTTAAACCAAGTTTTTTATTACGACCTAACAAAATTCATTGATTTATTAATAAAAATTTAAGCTTCTCAAATGAAGTAATTACCTAGGTAGGTGTATAAATGACTAAGAACTTTCGCTGGTTGTACTTCAATAGGAGTTACTTCGGCTATAGTCTGTACATGAATATCATGTTGCGCTATTTTTTCACGAATTTCTGCATCTTCAGCTAATATTACAACTTGCACAACAACATCTGGTTTCTTCTCGCTACATAATCGACGATTTAATGGATCCAACTCTCCGACAGCGAGAAAACCCTACCGTTTCATGTTATTATTCATTTCCTATATTATCATTTTGATTCATATCAGTTTGATTTTTTTTTACCTCTTGCAGTAATTTTCCTAATATGTATAATGATTGAGCCCACATGAATGGACATCTACCTAAAGCTATTCTTTTCTGACTGCCTGGTTCTGCATATTCTGCTTCCACACAATTTGGTGCTACGGAATACAATTCAGGAACTAATTTTATACCATCGTCAGTTTTAATCATAACTTGTTCTAAGAGTTTTGTATAATCATTCACAGCCTCTTTGTTTCCTTGAAAACAATAGTCTAATATCAGGTAACAAAAAAATAGTGGCCATTCACATTCTATGTTTTCAAACATTCTTAATTCCCATGGTTCGTAATAAAGCCTGATAAAAAAAAATTTTTTTATTATAAAATCATGATTGAATTTTCTATAAAAATCAGTACCTATTTGGATCTTCTTTTGGAGTTTTATAACCATCTCTTAAGAATCTCTTACATCCATATTGTCCTTGTAATTTTCTTGTAATTGCATTTCTAGTTAACTGTATGAGATTAGGTTCATCCACTGCAAATGCAGGGAAACTGATTATGGCTAAAAGACCACTATCTAACTCTTTTGAATTTGATTCACGAGGTAACATGGATTGTAAAACTGCTTGGCATTTTTGTGCTTCATCGGCTAACACGTGTATTACTGATGTAGGTCCACCTCTAGCTCCAAATAAATCTAATTCATTCATTGCTTCTAATGCAGCTTTAGCCATTCCAATACTACTGGCATTTAATTCTGGCAAACCATGGTTTGTTTTATCACCTCTTTCCCAAATTCCATAGTCGGGTGTGCAATAAGCAGATTCAATGTAAAATACTAAATTTTGAATGAATGCTACCTGTATCGTATAATAAATTTTTTTAATTGCATTGTTCATAAGGATTTATTACAATACTAAGCATACCTCATCTAAATTGAAAATAATCTGCAGTCCAGACGCAGTCATTTGTGCAAGAATTAGAAGATACAAAGATATAGCATCAATTTGTAAATGACCCCATTCTGCATCACCTACAACTGTTTGGCCATTAACAGAGCTGTATTTAGCATGAAGAGCATCATGTGGATTTTGTGTAGATTTAAATTTTTCAACTTTTTCTTTTTGTTGCATCATTGCCATTAGTAAGCCTCTCATCAGTTTTACACAACTCTGTTCAAGTTCATATGTTTTTGCTCTATCTTCATCGGCATCAGCTATTTTTTTATAAGCCATTGAAAGACCCCAAACAGCTAAGATACAGTAAATATTGTCACGGACCCAAGCATGATTATTAATTGGACTAGCAGGAAATAATCCTGTCACTGGATTCTGATGATTCATAATTATTTTGTGAACAATACGTTGATAGTAGTCCAAACGGACTCCGGAGTTGCTTCGGCTACGCATCTTTTGTATATATAACTAGAATTAATAATGAATATTTATAACATCTTATAAATGGCACTCAAATATTAAGAAATATATTTATGTATAGACAATATTCATATTTTTTGAACAATTCACAAATAAAAATTTCTTATTGGTAATGTAAATAAGATTACCTTTATATAATTCAGTAATTAAAGAATCCTCTGAGCCAATATAATGGTAAACAATGAGACTGATTCAAACAATCATGTTTCTGATTTTTATGATTGAAAATTAATAACAATGATGTATATGTATAACACTTTGAGTACAATGTCAAAATAAAGGTTGACACTAACTATTGTTCATAGATGAAGTAAGTCTACTTCTAACGGACAATCGTCACTCATAATGATTTCTAATTGCACCATATAGGATGCTGTGTCCGTATTTGTACCAATCACAGCATTTTGAAAATATTTGAAACCATAATATAAAAAACGAAACAGATGCAGTCGTTCTAAATTGGAAATTAACAATGGACTTCAGCGTCATCTATAAATGAAAATATCAACCAATCTCAAAAGAACTGATTGAAATATTGAAATGCAGTCATCGCATGCTAACATCATCTTATTCGTCATATGTACAATTACATTTAAAATAACTGTAGAAAATTGTATAGCTAAGTCATAAAAATATCTCTCGCATACAACTAAAAGTTTTATGATAATTTTATTGTTCACAAAAATAGTAAATTCAAATAGATTTCATATTAATATATTAGCTTTGATTTTTAACATTCTTTCTTTTGCAGCTTCAAATTGTTTAAATACTTTTGATATATTTGCAATGAGATCTATAGTGTTCAAAGTGGCAACTCTATTTTTCCAAAATTTTGACTTTTGTGTAAATTCTCGGTTTTGTTGAATGACACTCATTTTTAATTTCAAGTATCCACTTGATATAACTTTTAAATTTGATTTATTCAAACAATTATATTGCAGCGATGTTGGAATGGCTGTTAGTGTTATATCATCTAATTCTTGTGTATTTCCTGTGAAAAATCTGCGAAGAC
Source organism: Goniozus legneri (assembly GCA_003055095.1). Taxonomy (NCBI): domain Eukaryota; kingdom Metazoa; phylum Arthropoda; class Insecta; order Hymenoptera; family Bethylidae; genus Goniozus; species Goniozus legneri. The sequence continues at coordinate 82,186 of NCVS01000429.1, read as the reverse complement.
GATTCACTAAATCACCAGCTGGTCTCCATGTGGCAACATTCACATAATGAATTCCTGGTAGTATTGGCAATGGTATTGCTGCATAGCCCTCAATTCGATGTCTATACAAACAGATTTTGTATAATGGGGTTCTTAACAATTTTACTAAATAAGTTACTTAAAGTATATATTCACCTAGACCAATTGTCGAGTGATGCTACTGATAATATTAAATGTGGCCATTGTTCAATTACATCATTTGTATTCAGAGTATCATTGTATCGATAATCTAAAATTACATTTGCACTGTAACTGAAATAAGCACATTTATTCTGTATATTACATCTCTGAGTTCTGCCTATCAGACTATCTCTGTCAACACATATCCAATATTTTGGTAAATCAATGTAATAAGTTATGAATAATCCATTGTAAAAAAATTCGTGGGCTGACAGTATGTCAAAATTGAAAAATAATCTCAAGGTATTAAGAGGTGTGATTTGCATTTCTTGAAATAAATCTTCTTTTCTATATGAGACATTGTGAAGAGTCTGTAAAATAAATAAAAAAATTATAATTTAAGGCATTGATTCAAAAAATTCTTATAGTTTAATTTTAAATGATATTTTTGCATGTGTATGTTCGTCGATGTATACCGGTGATAGCACGACTCATACTTATCCACGAGTAAGTGAATGTTTTCGAAAACGGTCGAATTCAGTTGAACACGGAGACTTGGCAAGGACGTGCCGTTTAATTTATAATGAAAAATTATTGAACTTCTCTTGAGTTTACTTTATATATTATCGTAAAAAGATATGTATACGATATATGTGTGAATAAATTTCATTTGTGGTGAATAAAATAACCGAGGACTAAAAATATAATAGTGATAAATTGTTGATAGATACATTTAGTTCGATTAAAAAAATCAACATGTTCACCCCTCAGCGAATTTTACGTCAATTATCCGAAATCTCTTATGTGGGGTATGTACACGAGAAAATATAGTGATTTTTAACTCATTATAAAATAAAATGTTTTTAAACCTTCACACTACCAATAGTTGATAATATATAACTTGTATAACTTCATAATTTTTTATAAACTATGTGTCTTTAAAATATAAACGTATGTAGTATGATATTCTAATTATTCGTGAACAGAAAATTTGCAAGATAAGGTATAGAAGAAGAAATGCAATCACAGCAAAAACATTCGTACACAGGCGCGCAAAATGATATAATATATAATTATACTTAAATTCTATGTAATTCGATAACATTAATCTCAAGATTTTTATTTTTTTGAGCAATGAAACGTTGGAATTCTATGAAATTCAAAACTCAAATTCCAAGGTCGAGAAAAATCAACAACAAATCGAATACGAAAGTAAATTATTAAGTCGAGTTTCTCTATGTAGACTTACGCGTCCATCAATTTTTTCTTCTTGGCGCAATTTGGAGCCAACATGTTTCTCGGAAACGTGCATAAGCCAATAATTATAACGTACACCGCTTGAATTTTCGATTTCATAAGGAGATTCATCATTGTTAAAGTTTGGATTCACCGTCAGAATTTTTTTCGATTTATCATATATTATTGTGCATAAAAGTGTTTCTGAATCGACGCGTAAATTTATCGCAGATTCGTCTTTACATTTCAAATCAGCCAAGATGTACATTTTGCTCACGTCAGAATATGAATAATGATTCGAACGAATAATTGTATCGCATGGTCTACATTCAACGATTTTCTTATTGCAGCGTTCTTCAAACGGTTTCAAATTTCGCACTATCGGTAGAGCAAGTGAATTCCTCGATGATAAGCGTGATCTATATTGATTTGTTGATAAATTCTCATTAGGACAGTACGAATCATTCTCAGTACGTGAATATAAACGAGAACCTCGTAAATTATGCTTCGTTATTTGTCGATGATACTGTTCGTCTTGTTGAGTTATGCATTTCTCTTTGTCTGTATAAAATTCTATTTCGTACGGATTAAAAATCTTTTCCTGCCAGCTGAAAACATGTTCTTCTTCAACAAGAAAATTTGAATCTCTACTCTCCTCGTTTTCGTTCTCCCCGTTATCGTTCTTCAGTAATTCGGAAAGCAAGGACCTCTGCTGTACAATCCGTACTCTGAAATAACAAACGTATCTGAAGCGAGCCTGTCTTATATATTTGTATAATTAACTTGCCACATGGCTCTATTTTTTGAAATACGTGTAAATTCTTTTCTGATGAAAAGTATTTTCTTTTTTTATCTCATCAAAATATAACATTACAGCTATAATTATTCGATTTTAATCAACTATATATTCTATAAATTTAAATACGTTAATGAAACGGATTACCTTAATCGAAAATTATTTATTGGTTCACTAACTGTATAACTTGCTGCTATCTTTTTTTGCATTGTTGATACGATATATAATAACAATTTTCGAACTTATAACTATTATGAGATTCATTACTTATGTTAAGTATAGAAAAAAAGGAAAAATGTTTTCTATACGAAAACATCGAATTATTCGTGTTACAATGTTATGCTTGTTTCGCTTAATTTTGTCGCTTAGCAACGAGAATGTCAGCTGCAGGACGTAACGAAAATGAGAGAAAGGAACAGTCAAGCGTTTGTTGGTAAACGATAGACGTAAGCCACAGGTAACAAAACGTGTTAGCCAGAAGCGTCGTGTAATAAGGTAAAAAATAACTCAATATGGAATAAAATATTTTGTAATATAGTAGTGGGTAATTGATTTTAGTTTCTAGTTTTCTAATGATGAAAACAAAATAACAAAACGTAACCTTATTTTCATTAATAAGATAAAATGCTACGTGTAAGCTGAGCATGAATGTAGAGTAGAAGATAACGGAATCCGTCGCAAAGAATATTAACCCTACGACGCTACTTTCGTTCAAGAACATTTTTGTCTTAAGTAAATTTTTAAAAAAGCAAAACTTGTAGTGTGAAGGTTAAAATCTGATTTTCGTAAGAATTATTATTATTTATCTGAGTATGTTAATGTTCATTCTGTACTATGTTCAGAGAAGTTAAATAATTTAAAGTTATAATGTTATAAACGATTAAATTGCATATTATTCAGTTATATATACCAAATCTATCGATTTCTATTTTTTGATTTCTTTTATTTTTTCTTATCTAATGTTTATCTATATCTGAAGATATAGGTGAATCAACATGTCAGACAATATCTACCTGTTGAATGTGTCATCTTGCTAGTTCACATTCCACTTTATTTCTTAATTTTTAAAGTTACTGATTCCTTATACCAAATAATATATTTTTTCAATTGAATTATCTAACAATTTTAAAAATAATTTTCTTTTAAATTCTCAGAAACTTCTCATTAACAAGAATGACTAACAGCGACGGAGAGACTGGAGTAGTGATACCACTACAATATACTGACGATGTATGTGGAGTTTTAAATAATTAATTATTACAAAAATAAGCAATTCAAATAATTAATTGACACAAAATACTTTTATAGCATTGGAAAGCAATTTTCAATAAATATGACCTCGATGGTGATGGTAAAATCTCTTATAGAGAGTTCAAGGCAATGATTCGTAGCACAGATTATGGTGACGACATACCTTCCAGAGTCATTAAAAGATTAATGAAAAAAGTGGACATAGATGAAAATGGCTACCTTAATTATGCTGAGTTTTTGGCAATGGTATATTTACTATATTTGCTAATGATTTCTTTGAAAAATATGTGATGAATTTCATAAATATATGTTTTAAGATTCATAGGAAAGATATGCAAAGTAGATTTGGAAGAATTGTGAGAACATATGTGGATAGCGTTGTACCTCCAAGACCTGCTAGCAGTTCTAGCGATCATCCAGATGGAGAATATGAACAGCAGTATAACTGTAAACCACTAGCAATAACAATGATACTCATATCAGCCATCGAAGTGTCCGCTTATTTCTATGATGGTAGTACACAACTATCACACTCACTACTTGTTCGAGGACCTGCAGCTGAACTATTCATTTACAATCCTCATAAAAGATATGAAATTTGGAGATATTTTACTTATATGTTTGTTCATGTAGAGTACGTTTTTACTTCATTCATACATGTAACATATACTGTTCAAAATGGAATTTTATTCTAATAGTAATTTATTTTCTGATTACAGTCTATTTCACCTATTTGTTAATATAGGAGTTCAAATTTTCCTGGGTTTACCGTTAGAAATGGTCCATAAATGGTGGAGAGTGTTAATTGTTTATCTGGCTGGAGTTTTATCTGGTTCTCTTATGACATCAGTCACTGATCCCAAGGTTCACTTGGCTGGTGCTTCAGGTGGTGTGTATGCCATACTCACTGCGCACATCGCAACCATCATATTAAATTGGGGTCAAATGCAATATGCGCTAGTGCAGTCTTTGATTTTCTTATTTCTGACTCTGACTGATGTCGGCAAAGCTGTCTACAACAAATACATTGTTCCCACACCAGACAATGTAGGTTATTCTGCTCATTTAGGTGGTGCATTAGCTGGTCTCTTAGTCGGTTTAAATATCCTACGCAATTTAGAAGTTAAAAAGTGGGAAAAAGTTGTTTGGTGGGTTAGCATTATAGCCTATGCATGTCTGACAACTGCAGCTATATTAAATAATATTTTTAATGAACCATATTATCATTTTAATTGGTAATTTATATTTTAAATTGGCACACTGCAGATGTGCTAAGGAATTGAACAAATATTTTAAATTACTTTAAAATTATTATAAGCAATTAATAATTGAAATATCAAGAAATATTAAGTGCCTGAGAATTTTGCATTTTAATTCGGTCTAATGCAATAGCAGAAGTTATTCATCAATGCTCATTTATGTATGTTGATATTGGAATTATTTTAGTTTTCAAATAAAATGTACATAAATGCATTCAATAATTAGTTAACTATATTTATAGGATATCACTTGTCTGATACCTATAAATGATGGTTAGTGAACATTGGTCGTATTTTGCTTCAAGTAAAAGAACTCTTATAGGAGATAAAATAACTATACATAAGAAACATTAATTTAACGCAACACAATGATAAATCATAGTATATAAATTAAATGTTCTTATTTTAAAAAGTTATTTACATAAAGATAAATAAATAGTGCAGATTTGAAAATAGTATTTTTATAAATATCTAAACGTCTTGAGACGAACATGCTACAAAATATAAATGAATAGGAGATTTGAATAAGAGTTCAACTCCATGTTGATGAATTCGTTGTATATTTTTGTGCTCAATGCAAATTTCACACAGTAATATTTACTCGAATTAGGAATTAACAAATATCAATGTATGAGATATATATATTTTTTTAAATTCCTCACTGCTGATTTTAATTTTATCGAAATAAAATCTGATTGCCGGTGAATATTTATTTATTGTAGGAAAATAATGAGATTTCATTGTTTAGCAGTATTACGACATATTATTTTTTATACTGTCATTCATGATTGATAATTTTCGTTTTAAGAGTTTCTAATAATCATTTTAAAATTTGTAACTCTATCATGTACCTGACGTCAAAACTGATTTTTTGTCGTTAATTGTTCATTCACGTTAACACAAAATTAAATTCTAATTCAATAACATTGACGATCATATAACTCGTGAAATATAATTTGTATTGACTTATTTGACTTGAAAAATTTGTTTTCAAGTGAGCAATTTTTTAAATTGTAGAATGTATCTCAGCTTATGTGTTCATAAGCATAACACACCCGCACAAACTTTAACTATATTTGTAGGATAAAAAGTATCATTACATTTAATGTTATACCATGATGAAAGTAATGTCAATTGGATAATACCAATAACAGAAAGATGTATTGTATCACTACAAAATTATACGAAATAACTAAGACTAATATTTTAAATAAGAATCAAATATTTTGTATCTTCTTATAAAAAGAATAAATATTTTTATAAATTCATGTATAACTGTGTATTAATATTCATCTGAATTCATAACATTTATTAGATTATTTTTCGTTTATCGAATTAAAATCCGGAAAAAGTTTACAATCAAGGAATAAGTTTTAAAATTAATAACGCAGATGATTTTTATTTCAACAAAAATAACAATTTACATTGAACTGTTTTAATAATAATATTATTTATATGCTACATTTTTAGTTTACTGTAGGCATAGTATGTTTTTCAAATGTTATTAATTGTAGTCAATTTTTCTTAATTATTTGCGATAATGTGTTTCACTGATAATGCCTTCTGCTCAGTAGTCGTGAGTCTTTGATCATTTTGCAATCGTGCTAAGTATCTTATAATAAACAGCAGGGAGGTGGTCGAATATATTGGCATTATTTATATTTTATTTACAAGACGTTATCTTCACCATACTACGGTTAAACCACAAACAATGAAAGCTATTACGGCATTTTTTTTCGATTTATGAATTCATTCATAAACTATCATCACCAATTATTTATTAACAATATTGTTATTTTAGGAATTTGATACAAAATTAAGCAAGTAACCATATCCAATTCATTTTCCCAAATTTCAATAATAAAAATAATAAAATATTTGAAAGAAACATTCTTCTCTAATACGTATGAACAAAGTAACAAAAAGTTTATAAAACATCGATGGAACGAATTAGGATTTACCCGAATTCGGAATGTATATAATGTTAGCTCCTCATTGTTAAAAAATAGTATATTTTATTGAGCTCTAGGCAACGCACGAGAGTAATCCAGAAACCGCAGACAAGGTGATTTAAATATAAATGTATATATTTTTTTAATTTTTTTATATTTTTTCGTAGGTATCGTACAATATAGTACAATTTTTAAAAGTTCCATTTTTCAAAAGTGGGGAGCTAACATTATATAGACATGAATTCGGATGATTGAAAAAGAGAACGTTATTATAAATTATTTTATACTTACTGTTGAATAAATTTTAATATTAATATAATTAATAGCGTTTTCAATCGAATTTCTCTTATCAGATTGAAATATATCAATGATATTGAACACTATTCGATCATATAGGTATCGTCATCTTGATGTTCAAGACACATTATTTAATACATGACGCGAATATCATTAATGAATAGAATCAATTTTTTTTTTCATCATGAGATAAAATGGATTATAATTAATGAGAATTTGATTCTTTATATACGCGTGCTATGTTTTGTTATCTAATTTCAGTAACTTTTTCTATGAATACAAACGGTTTCTTGCGTTGTTTTGTGAATTGATATACTGTACTATAAGGCGCATGTTCAAAGCATATTCACATTCTCAATGTCTTTTCAAAAAATACATTTAAAGATAAAATTATATTTTTATGTTAAAAAGGTTGTATTTTTAAAGAAAAAAATTCGGTTACGATATTTTGTAACATTCATAAATTCAATCATTTGATAATGACATTCGAAAAAAGTTGAAAACATGAAAGAATTTAATGCGCATCAATAAAGAAAAGTAAAATTATTTTTTCATACAGGTATTAAGAAAATTCGTTCCACCCAGCTCTGAAATTTCAAATCTTGAGATACGATCATTCCCTATTGAAATCACAATGTTTATGAATACAAAATTAGGCTATATAAAAAATACGTATTGATGTATATGTATGTGTATGGATGTATTCTCGTAACTATAAGAATACAATGCAGGTATATGACGTGTTTTTTTGTTGTATTTGCATACGTATGTGATAGTCAGAGCATGTAATTGGGTTCGTAAACAAATCAAAAACAAATTTCACATCCATTGGTATATGGATGAACTTCAATTTAATTATTTGCATATTTATTAAGAGAACGTAATTTGGGAAAATCTTCCCTAGTCAGTTTGTGTTGCCTAAATTTTAAATGCTAGCTAATAACTAATCCTAAATTCTTACAAGTAGCTATAACTGAACTACATCATACATCTACTTGATCGTTTAAAAATTAATATTATGTACTATGTACAACACTTATACTTAAACTTATATTTTTACCATTTTTACCAAAGAGGAAACGATGCGACGCTGAAACTCATCTCTATACATAAGACAGCACGCCGTCCATGTGCGAGAATGTGTAATATTGTGTCTTACATATGACAATATGAATTTTTTGAAACTATAGGCTACAATTCGCACTGGTATTACAGTTGAACTTATTAATCCCATATGCATCACAGACTCATTCCAAATAAAAACTTACACTTCTTACTGCTTTATTATCGTTTAACGATTATATATCATTATGTACAAAAGAAGCGTCTGTGAACATGGGCTAGCCGTAACATTCTTTAGGTCATATCTGAAATCGTCCGTTATTGAAATTAATTCCAATAAAGTAATTAATGAATCTCTCGAACGGAATTCAGAACATTGCGATTACCGTCAATATAATTCAAAAGTATTATAATCTTAAATTATAGCTTGACAGACATTAATAATACATACGACAAATTGTAGAAAACGATGCAATTCGTATAAGATATCTCGCCTGAATTATTCGTATTTATTTTTCATTTTTAAGAGATAATAGTTATAAACAAAAAATAATGTAACGAACAAGAATGTTTTGAATTCATCGTTGATCTCAAATAGAAATAAAAATTATTTGATTGCATATTGATAGTTAATTGGGCATATATGTGAAAATGAAAATATCGTACTTATAAAAAATTGTACGAAGTATCAAAGATTATATTTTTCACCAATTGAACAGCCATTTATTGTGATGTCAATATATCAACTAAATTGAAATCCGTTATCACACGAATTTGTCCGTTATTTTCACTAACACAAATTATTACTTTTTTCGCTTTATGAGGCATGACTGAAATCTTAATAAAAACATTCTCCCTTTCTAAACAACTGCGTCCACAAGGATCGCGGGAATGATCTTTGACTAAAAATACAATAAAATTACAAAGTGTGTAAAATAACGAATAAAAACGCCATTTTTTCGATTGTAGCACATTTTAAGCCCTACTCGTGTAAAAGAAAACAAATGAAAATTATAGAAAGTAAAAAATTACAACGTCAATTTACGACCAGTAAAAACGCAGTGGCAATCGCCCGAATGCATTATCATCTACCAATTCTATCGTTCCTTCAATGATGATAATGATCTTTACACATTTGTATACAATATAGAGCTTTAAGAAACTTTTCACAGCATTGTAGTTTATTCACGTTGATGCATAAAACAAACACACGACCTGACGCCTAACGTGGAGCCTATCTAGTGGTTGGAATATGATGTTCAATCTTCGTCGGATAACGGTTCGTATTGAGCAGACAAAAGTGGTGCAGGTTCAGCTTGCATTTGTTCGACTTTAGTTGCTGATGCGGATACAGATGTAACAGGAGGCGGAGCTGGTGGCGGCCCCGTGTGAACGCCAAGGGCGCTGAATGGGTAGAAAGTCGTTGTAGGTCCAGGTACTGGAGTTTGTGCAATTTGATTCGGCGTTTCGTCAACAACCAATTCTCCACTAGCGGGACTGTCCGAATTTGCTGCAGATTTTTCTTCTTTCTCATTAGAACCGGAATTGCCTCCATTCCTGTCATTCGGCGAACTCTTATCGTCTTCTGACGTCCGCATAACTTCCACAATCTTATTTTTTACATAATCTAACGGAGATAGATGCGGTTTGCTGCTGGGAGTACCAGAAGTAGTTGTAACGCTAGTGGTGTCATAGAAACGACGTCCATAGTGATTACTAGTAGTTTCTGGAGGAGAAACCGGTTCGACGGCATGAAATTGTGGTTTTCCTATCGGAGTAGCGGATTGTTGCTGTTGTTGAGCAACCCGAATAATTTGTCGCTCGTCGCTTGATTTAGCAGCTTCTGACTCGGTGGCTTTTCGTCTCTTCCACTGATCTTCTGATATCTGATAACTGAGAGAAGAAATTTTTTATTAAATTTTATTTCTTTTCTCTAATATTTATATATATATATATATATCAAATTATTTTTTACTTACCCACTATACGACCGATAAGACGAATGTGGAGGGCCGTAATCTTTACTAACAATATGATCAACGTGTTCACCAAGAGTAATCGCTTTGGATCCGCTACCGTTGCCACTACTGCTTGTTCCGGAATTATTTCCATTCGATTCAGGGGCCGGACTATGTGGTATCCCATTTGGTTCGGCCGGACTGTCGCGATGGAAACCCTGCAATCAGACAAATTATTGAATTACGAATTCATTTTTAATTTTTATGAAATGAATAATTTTCTTTTCTAATAACCTGGAACAAACGATCGCCAGGTCGAGTTGGCTGGTTCGCCGATGTTGTATTGCCTCCAGTATTTTCAACACTTTGATTGATTTGATGCGTAATTATGGCATCTATCAAACTTGCAGCAGTTAGTGTTGAAGAAGATTCGTTCTGCTGCTGGTTGGAGGGTTGGCCCTGACGTGACGACGACTGCTGTTGTGGTTCAGATTGTTGAACTCTAGCAGATTGCGAAAATCCAGTGCCCATTAACCTAGACGATTCTCTATCCATTTGCTGTTGATCGCGATAAATCTGCGCAATGTGCCGTCTTTCAGCCTCCATGCGTTGCTGTTGTTGAATATGTTGCTGAATTTGTTGCTGCTGCTGCTGTTGTTGTTGCTGCTGCTGCTGATGTAAGTGAGCTAAATCGCGTTCTCTCTGCTGTGCAGCTAAACGTTGCTCGACGTGTTGTTGTTGTTGTTGCATTTCTTTCTCTCTTTGCTGTTGCATAACTAATCTTTGCTCCTGCTGTTGCTGCTGTTGTTGCTGCTGCTGCAATTCCTTTTCGCGTTGCTGAACAGCCAACCGATGTTCCTGATGTTCTTTCTCCCTCTGTGCAGCAGCAGCAGCCATTCTTTGTTGCATCTCTTTGTCTCTCTGCTGATGTACCGTTAAGCGATGATCGGCATGTTGCATTTCTTTCTCCCTTTGTGGAACTGGCATTCGGTGGTCTACATGCTGCATTTCTTTTTCGCGTTGCTGCGCAAGCCGATGTTCCTGCTGTAGTTCTTTTTCACGTAAATGATGCTGCTGTATGCGATGTTCAAGTTGTTGATATTCTTTTTCTCGTTCCCGTTGTAATCTCTGCTCTTCTTTTTCGCGAATGTGAACAAGATCGCGCTCCCTTTCACGATCGCGTTGATGGTGATGTGCCACTGCCATTCGCTCAGCCATAGCCATACGATGTTCTTGCATACGTATCTCTTGTTCACGGAATGCTCTACTATTGTCTACATATCTATCAGCGAGTAAGCGATCTGCCATAGTTTTGCCTAGTCCTTCGTGACCTCCGCCACTCGTCGTAGAATGTCCATGAGGATGTGGAACAGGAAGACTTGGTTGTTGAACAGCCACATCCACCAAACTCGAGAAAGCCTCGAGACCAGGTGGCGGGGGAGGATAATGAATTTGTTTCTGTGGATTATGCCGTTGTATGACACCTTGGCGAGGTTGAGTATGCGTTTGTGGGGGAGGTGTGCTGGTATAAAATAACGATGTTGGAGGAGCTTCTTTTTGAACAGTAGATTCAGTGTTACCAGCACTACGTCCACGAGGGTGCATCTGCTGGCTGGTGATGTAATCGTTCATAATAATTTGCCTCGAGGAAAGCTGTTGTTCCATCGTATAACTCGGGGGTGGTCGATTCGTGTACGAATTATATTGATTACTATGAGTGACGATTGCAGCAACCCCTTGACTCTGACCCTGTCCACTGACGTTACTCGCGCTCGCTGGTGAGTGACGTATAGTTCGATGATAATCATACATTGGCGAACGTTTGTCAACGGCGAAAGGATGCACAGGTGTACCTTGTGTTATCGATCCAGTTTCTTTCGGACCCTGCCCTCCGGGAGTGTTGACAACTCCAGTACCACTAACGATGTTTGCAGTACTAACAGAAGGATTACCACTGGGTGGTGTCATTTGTCTCAGTAAACCGTCGTAACGAGCTCCCGACACAGGCGTGCCATGAGTAATCGAACCTTTGTTGTGACTAACGGTTCCAATATTTGTCAATTTCGGTGACAATTTTGAGTGAGGCGGTGGAACGGTTACTTTATTCATTTTCGGAGTCAACGGAGCTTGAGGACGCGGTGACGAGGCATAGACGAGAGGGCTCTTTGCTCCACGTCCTTGTTCGGAATGAGCATGCGGATGATAATACGCCCCTGGAGGAGGTTCTGGTCGATAAAGAGTGACTGTCGGAGGTTTGTGCTGAGGTTGAAGAGCGTGATTGTACTCCTGTTGCTGCCTTGGTTTCTTTATACTCAAATCTAGCGTTCCTTCGGTATCTCGAACTGTTTGTACTTGCATTACAACAATACCATCCTTGGGAAGTAATTCCGATGACGATGTTTGACTGTTCGTTACGTTTGGTGGACAAGGAGTTATTGTTGCTTGCATTTGACCTACAAAATGTAATCAAGTTAGTGATAAATTCAGTAATAAAATAAATATACAAATTTCATTGCATACACTACTCAAAAAAAATAGTAATATTACCGAGTTGTTGAGGACTAGATGCCGAACGATGGCCGTGATGAGGTCCCGAAACTACGGACAAGGTAGCTAAGCCAGAATCTCGATTCGATAAGGCTGTACTCGTCGATGGCTTGTTATATTCTCGAGTGAAAGTAATGTCATTCCGTGGGTCTGTTTTCAATATACTGGATATTGTTGGCGTTCCAGAACTGACCGAAAGCAGAGAGGCTGCGGGATTGTTGGGGTGACGTTTCAGTTGCATCTCTATAACGCCCAGCATAAGATCCTTCACCGTCAATGGATTCGAATTACTAGTAGTGGATGGAGGAGAATGCACAACTGGCGGCGCTTGCGAATACTGCGGTTGTAACTGTTGCTGTTGCGACTGTATCGTAGGATTTCCGCTATTGGCAGTTGTCAATGTCACAACAACGCTGTTGTTATCCGTGTCGGTTCCACCCTGACCTTCGTCCGCCGTCTCCTGGAACAACCAGCCAGCCTCTATCAGACGGCTCTATCGCGGAATTCGCGAGGGAATTTTTTAAACGTACGCTTTCTCAAATCACGTATACGAACTCAAATCAAATTTTTCATATACGACGAATCGAAAGATAACGCGTTTCGTAACCAAACGGTAGTCTTACCGTAGCGGAGCTGTCATAGTCTTCACGATTTCCCGAAGGAGCAGTTGTGTTACTACCACTGGCAGAAGAGGTTTGTTGCGTAGATGCAATGCTTACTGGCGGCACTAGAGAAACTACCGCAATGTCCGACATTTTCTCTCCGATTTTTTGTTCGCCCGTTCGTGAAAAAGTCATCGACAGAACGTTCGATGTAGACGACGACGTTGACGCGCCGGGCGTGCCAGCTGAAATTGTGTTAGCTGGACTGCCCGCGCTAGCTGTATCACTTGAGTCATGGACCTGGACGAAAAAAAAGAAATTAGTAATTCATTATTGTGGATTTAATTAAGAATAAAAATTTGTTGAAGCTACTTTTAATTTAATCAATATTTTGAATGTATGCAAATATTTAAGCGCATTCAACAAATTTTAATTTTCAGTGTTATTTCGGTATTTTATTTCATTTTTATACCGCAAGTTCGTCGCAACTGCTGGTACTACTGCCGCTCTCTTCTTCGTCGGTAAGACAGGGTCTCCTCTCTTCTCCCAACGTTTGGTAGTATTCAGCGACGATCTGATCGAGGCTCAGTTTCTTGCGGTAGGCGAAGTAATAATTCTTGCACTGATGATTCGTTTTGCCGGGTATTTGCTCGGCTACCTTTAACCAATTGGTGCCGTGCTCTCTCAGCGCGCGTTTCAACAAGTCAAGTTCTTCGTCGGTCCACTGTCGCGCGATGGTGTCGGAGCCGTCCTCGATCACTTCGGCACCACCGGCCAGGTGGGGCGCGAGACGCCGCGAAATGCGGTTGAAACATGCCGAGCAGCACTTCGTCGCGCTGTTTGGAATTTCTGAAAGAAAGGATAAATGAGAATTTTGATCGAGTAAAAAATTTAATTATTTTATGTACTCTCCGTAAAAAAAATTAAGGGGACATTTTCAAATAACTCAGTTAAAAATAATCAAATTTTATCGACAATCATTTTAAATCTCGACTATTCCTCTTTGAAACGATTCGATTATTTTTAGCTGAAATTTTATAACTGTCCCTTTAATTTTCTCGAGTAGTACAGTTCAAATTTATGTACTCAATTTTTTTTTATGACTTACGAAATTCCTGCATTATCGTTTCTCGGATTTCCGGTGATAGGTCGAGCCATTTCGCTGGTAGGGCTCGCAATCGTTTCACTCGCGTCTTCGTATTCGAGTGGTTGAGGTTCGGACAACCGGGTAGAGGACAAGCCGTGTAACGTCCTCGCACGGCTTTGCAACGACAAGTATTGCAAACCCGTGCTCCGGGTTGAATCTGGTCTTCGCGTAGTCCGTACTGAGATGCCTGACTGCGTTGAAGAGCTCGACTCTGCGAACTGCCCTCCACGACGCTCTGACACATCGCGCAAACGTGGGGTCCCATTTGTCTACCGCTTTCTGTTGAAAAAAAAAAAAACGAATTTTTTTAAAATATCAATCACGATGCACAGAACATATGTGTATAAAGTTTGCGATAGGAATCAAATACAGCTCGTACGTAGATATTGGACGTGTTGTCAACATTTTGTCGAAACGCTATCAAAAACTCTACGCTCTGTGTCGTCGTTTTGCCCCAGCGAAAAGTAATAAACGCAAATGGACGAGAAGTGAAATTGCATCTATCGAGTTGTCCTCTTTGAATAGTACGCATCGCTTAATTTTTCCAATTAACGAAAGAAAAGAATGTCAGCCTACGAAAAAATGTCGAACAAACTAAATTTGGCATACTGTCATATTTTGACGGTTGAATTATTTGCCTGTATTTTTCAAATAAATTTCATTTTTATCTTACAAAATATCATCAAAATATTTTCCTCAGCGAATCTGAACAAGTTAAGATAATTCTAACGACATAGTTTTATTAATTACACAAATATCGCTAATCAGGGCACAAATGGATAGACAGCCCACGAGGGAGAGGACGGAGTCTCGCTAGGAGAAAAAGGCGGTAAAAATGAAAACGAAGAAGCGGAAAAGGTGAAGGGGGAAATAGAGAAACCGAGGAGCAGAGACCAAGCAAGAAACGGAATAATTACTGGTTGGTTGACTAATTAAGGCTCGTCAATTAAAAAGTTCCCTCCTCGCTCGCGGTATTTCCACCATCGCTAAATTTACCTAGAAACTTGTCCGGTTATTACCGATGCTGATTAATTTCAAAGAAATATAACGAATTCATCGGTAATTTTCAATTCGTAATAGAAATTTCTCTTTGAGAACGATTTCGATTCTCGCGCGACCTGTCAAACGCGATTTCGACGTGCCGCGAGCGAGAAACGAGCGGCGCGGGATAGAAAGAGCGAGGATGTTCGAGACACTGATTGACAGCCAAATCCCAGTAGGGCTTGGATGAGCATTATCGCGCGTACACAATTTCGCGTATAACTTGATATGTCGATTCGAACGCGTGTCCGATTTTTCGGAAACCTTGGACAAGAAAGAAAAATTTGAAAATGTTGCTGCGTCGGGGTTTTGAGAGATTAGATATTTCAGATACTCCGTAATTGAGCTCCCTTTGAGAAATTCCACAAGAATTCATGGCTCATATAAGATTTCAGAAGTACACTCCTTTAAATCTCGAAATAAGAAAAATTAACGGGCTTAATGGACATTACACGAGTGTTAATTAAGTCAGCAGCCGTTGTCGAGGAACAACAAGAGGTAGGGTGCTGAATGTTTCATAAAGGGCATGGGCAAGAGGAGCTCATTGAAAATCCCGTAGCTCCTTTGTCTCTTGGGTTCTTTCCCTCTCCCCCGAGTCGCTCAAAAATTCATTATCGATGTTGCACGGGACAAATGAATTCAGTTTCGTTCGATTCACGCTTGATACGGCGTTCCGCCTTTGTAGAAAAAAATTTTCGTCCTTTCGACAATTTTTTTCTCCGTTCGGAAGCGAACAATTGCCGAAGATTCAGAATGAACGGCGCGACAGGAGGGGGAAGTATTACGATGGTAAAGCGACCGAAACGAGACGGCTGAATATTTAATGAAGAGCACCGGTCACGCGGAACGCGCGTTGACCGCTTTGTGTTCTTTTGGGAGTTAATCACCACAGCGTCGCGAGTGTAAACAAATGTAATTAGCGCGCGGATCAAAGTAACGCGGCTAACTGGCAAATTGCACATGATAACTCGTAACCAATAACGACTCGGAACGACGGAAAACAGAAGAGAGGGTTAATCCGAAAATAAGTCACCCGAACGCTTCAAACCCGCTGAAATATTCCCTTTGATATTTCGCGTTTCGCATTTTGTTTCGACAATCTCGGGTGAGTTTCCCGTCGAAGATGAAAAAAAAAAAAAATTATTCGCGATAGAGAGAGGAACGCGATTTCTTGTATCCTATGAAAAAATTTTTTTTCAGACCCAAGTTATTCTCGTTTTATCTCCCCGCTATCGCGAAATAAGCGCTAAATGCCCCAGAGGATTCCATCGATATATCCAATTCGCAGTTAGCGCTTTTGTATTTATGTATTTATGAGACTTACCGATATCGCTTTGTCTGCGCTAAAAATGATTAAAAGCAAATACACGTGCACTCGCAAAGAGAGTTTTCCCTACCATCGCCGTGTTCACTCTAGCACGCAATTTCGCATTACGGAACTTTCGTTGAGTTCTGACGGCATTAGAAAAAAATCCTTCGCTAGTGTT